>CAJNDV010030954.1:22014-42347 GCA_905221635.1 Symbiodinium sp. CCMP2456 | reverse complement strand
ATACTATACTATAATATATTATAATATACATACCCTGAACCCTAAACCACGCCCCATTCGAGGAAAAGCTCCAGATCATCACTTCACCGAAGAGCAAAGCCGCACAGGCGCGTTCCCAAAACGCCGCAGCGTCCCCTGGCGGAACACTTGGGACAGTTCGGGGTTTTAGGCTTTAGGTTTTTTGGGTTGAGGTTTCAGGGGGGTTTTAGCATAGTTAAAGCCCTAAACCCTAAACCAAATGAAAACCCTGTTACTTAGTTCTCCAATACCCAACCTTTAAACTTTATGGGGTTCTTATAACTTAGTAGTAAGGTGAAAGACTGAGAGTCTCAACTTTTTATTTCCCTGGCCCACTGGGGAAGTAAGGTTAGGGTTTAGGGTTTAGGGTTTAGGGTTTAGGGTTTAGGGTTCCCTGGCCCACTGGTAAAGCCGTGCAAGAACACGTAGTAGTTTGCTTATGGAGACAAAAGAAGACCCTCTTCACTAAACCCTGCACGCTAAACCCGAAAGCCAAGACAAGGATAAGTTGTATGTTGAGCTATGCAGGTTTTTGTGTAGTTGCCGGCAGATTTTTGAGGACAGAATTCGCGGAAGTTTTTGGGCGGCCTACCAGAAGGCAGGGGTTAGCAGGGCAGAGCAGGGCAAGGGAGACCGGAGAAGGGGGGCAGGGGGCAGCGGCAGGGCGAAAAAAAACAGAAAGCAAATCCGCGACCAGCCCAAACCCGCCCCAAATTCGCTCACAATCCGCCCAAAACTCGGTACGCAAAACTTGTAAGGTCTATAAGCCTTTCAGCCCTAATGGCGTGCCCAGCTGAGGGCTCCCGCACCGCCTGCACAGGCTTGGCATTTGACTGGTTTGGGGTTTCGGGGTTAGCGTTTAGGGTTAGGAGTTTACCTATAGTCTCCAGTCTAGTTCCCTTTTTTGGGGTTAACCAATTATATATTAAGGATTTTATAAGGTATCCCCAAAAAGGAATTACAATGGAGACTATAGGTAGGGTTTAGGTTTCGGACAGGGGAGATTGCGGTGCAGGGTTTAGCAACTCAGGAAACCCTAAACTCTGGTTTTTTAGGGCTGGGTTTCAGGGCCTTAGGATTTTGCGGTTGTACCTGCAGGGTCATACCCTACATTTTTTTTTAGGATCTGTAGTATAGAAAAGTAGGTACGTTAAGAAAGGGGGTACGGTATGACTCTCTAGGAAACCCCAAGCCCTAAACCCTAAGTCCTAGTAGTCTGGGGCTTGGGATTTGGGTCTTCGGGCTCGCAGAGCTTTCAGGGCTTTCAACCTTCAAGGGCTCGGGGTTTTGGGTTTAGGGATTTAGGGCTTAGGAGTTTAGGGTTTATAGGGTTTATAGGGCTTATAGGGTTTATCTAGGGGTTTAGGGGCTTGGGGCTTGAAGGGTTAGAGTTTATTGTTCCAGAAGTCGAGATAGACGCTAGCCGCTGGCCGACTGATTTGGAAAAGTTGAGATTCACCCTTTGCTGTTTCAAGGTTTACCCATAGGCTGCATAGAAGTGTCTGTTTGGGATTGCCTCTCAGGATCCCAAACAGGAGCCACACAAAGAAACTACGATGGAGCCTATGGGTACAGATTTCAAGGGTGAACTCGAAGTGTGGGGACTCAACGTTTGGTTTCATTTTTTTGCTTCAGGGCCTTTAAATTTCAGGGCTTAGGGTTTAGGGGTTTAGGGTGTAGGTTTTAGGGTCGACTTTGTCTCTATTTTGGGGTTCCCCCTAAACCCCTAAAAGTCAGGGAAGGCCTTGCCCATTTTGGGTAATTGCACCACCATGGCCCAAATCATAGCCATAATATCCTAAAACACTTTACCATATAGAAAATAAGGTGCAATTATCCAAAATGGACAAGGTAATGGGGTCGCCCAGTTTGGGTAATTACATCACCGCGAACATACATAGCCAAATAATCACAACTAGCAGCTCATTATCCTTAAAATACTCTATCTCATCCTATTTATCAGGTGATGTAACATCCTAAACTGGGCAAGGTTAGGTTTATTCATTTTATGGGGCATAGTATGGGGTAATAATAATTTAATTTTACTATTAAATTACCATTGGTTTAACATTTATTGTTTTAAGTATTCGCCGTAATCTTCTTCCATTTTATGAAGACTTATATTCATCCATTTAACAGCATGTTTTGGTTTTGTATCTAAATATTTAGTGTCCTTGCTTCCTCCGTTCTGACATAGTATTTCAATATGCTCAATCAGTTCAGAGTATTTTTTATTAACTGTTTATCTTCTTGGACTTTTCCTTCTAACAAAGAAATATCATTCTTAACATTACAAACATCTTCGTCATCAAATACCTTCGTATTTCTTCAATAACTTTATTAACTCATTAATTTTATTCAGATATTCAGTCTCATTAATCTTTATTTGGTATATCATGTTGATATATTTGGATCTTATAAGTCTTCAGATTTGTATAATCCATTTCCACTATAATATATTAAGATGTTATTTCTTTAAGCGCTTTTAAGAACCTTTGCGCAAGAAAGCTTCCACGTCCCAAGCTAGGTGATACAAGTTTTCGTGGTGCTTTCAATCATAATATTATATAATTAATCATATTATGGTTGCTTAGTTATTATCATATCTAGTCTTCTGCTTCTTCAAATATATCACATAAATATTCATATATAGCCTTTAGATCAAAATATTTTCTGTAAAGACCTACTTGAGACTGAAAATAAAGGAACAAAATTGCTACCATAATTCCACATATAGGTTCTTCATATTGATTCCTATATTTATACGTCTCTCCTTCAAAGTCCCATTTATCATAAAGATAATAGATGTTATAATCCAACAACCAGAACATTCTGTATTCATCAATCATTTTTATGTTCTTTGTATCATTCAAGAACTTTATATATAATGGTTTTAATTCACTTTTTGATTTGTCTACAATGTCTTTCAGATAGTTCTTCTTATCTTTTAAATTTGTTAGTTTCTTGTATCCATTGTTAAAATGACTTAAGATACAATGTATTTGTCTATATTCTACTCTTTTATAATTGGGGTTTACTGATAATCTGTAGTCACCATTTGTTTCATCATATTCTTTTTCATACTCATGCATTTTATGACAAAAGGCACAAGTTGTATATGACAAGATGTTATTAGTAATATTACCATCAAATAACTGATTTAATATTACCTCTCTTCTGCTCCTGTAATTGATACAATAGTTGCACTTGAAATTGAAATTGAATGTTCCCATGTTATAATATATTAAGTCGTTATTTCTTTATGTGTTTTTCTTAAGAACCCTTCCATAAGAAAACCCCCCGTGATCATTCCTTCCCTTTAAGCCTAGATTTTTTGTTATGATCTAAACAAGCTCTACATGTTTTATTATATACCTTCATATAATGCTTACTTACAAATTCATCTACATATTGTATTTGTTTACACATAACACATTGCATATACTGTGTCTTACAATCACTGCCCGTAGAAACTCAACAGCAATATTATCATCTAACGCACTCATTATTATTAGATGATAATATTACGAATAGGTTTTCGTCTCTTCGTTATACCTTATCTTATAATAGTCAAGGGTTGTAGGTTTCGGTTGTGAAATGTCCTTGATATTCAGTTTAGTCAAATATGCATTCTTCTTGTTTTCATACGTTGCATCAACTGGCGCTCTGTTATAGTTTCTTGTAGACCTTTCATTTAATAATTTCTCTATCCTCTCTAGTCTCAATATGACATCTTGCTTGAAGTCAGCTTTATCACCCATATACTTATATATACATTTAAGTTTTTAAATAAAAACGTTTATAACAAAACTTTTCTATTAAATTTTTCATAAAATGAATTATGAAAATTCTAAATTCCAAACTAATTAGGGATATAACTTATGTATATCCGAATTATGTAAGTGTTCCAAGATACTGTCGCGAACGCTCGCGAGCCCCTGCGAGGCCTCCCCTTTTCTCTTGCTCACTCACTGGGGTCTGGGACTTAAGCAATCACAGAGAGCAATGGGCGCACATTCGGGGTGTTTCATCCTGTTTCATTTCTTTCCAGGGGAAATCAAAAGATGCGAGGAACGAGACTCGCACGGCTGTGCGACTATACAACTGTCATTATATATTAGAAAAATATTTTTAAATATTAATCCAAAATATTCAAATTTGTTTTCAATTGTTCAACATCTTTTTTTACCTCTTCCACGTCTTCTTCAATTTTGTCTAGTCTTTCTTCACACTCTTCTGGTGTGATTTTCCGATGTTGACTCCATCCTGTGCTACGAAGTCCAACACCTCCAGCTTGTGGCGCTATATCTGGTAAATATTCCGTCGTCTGGTGATGCATTTCTACCTTTACCTATACGAAAACTTGACCTGTCTTCTACAACATTAACAACATCATTTTCTGTTGTTGATTTAGTTTCTTTATGGTATGTGTTTCTCTTACATCTACAAAATAGACAACTAATGCCATCTTTATTTACACTTACACCGCCATCAGTTCCATCTTTGTTATTATCTTTGTTTGCATCGCTCATATATTAATGTATATTAGTTTTTCTTCAATTTTAAATATTGCAATAACCCTTTACATATTTCCAACACCGAATAACAACACCTACGATATCTAGGCGTTGTTATTATTATGTGTTCTATTTCTTCAAGGTTGTCAATGACATTAATGCAATCACCGTAATTCATATATTATAACATATAATTTTTGTAACAAATATTAATAATGACCGTTAATGTTCCAACAGTAGAACCAATTGATATACCCAAGTACCAGTTCAAAAACAGTAAGTATGAAATGATGCCATCCTTACCAGCGAGAATGTTGGCTGTGGCTTCCAGTACAGGCGGTAAAACAGTTTTGATACAGAACTTAATATTGAAGATTTACCGCAATAGCTTTGAGAGAATCTATATATTCAGTCCTAGTGTGGATGTGGACGACACGTGGAATGCAGTGAAAAAGTACATAAAGGATGTAATGAAAGTGGACTCGGAAAAGGAACAGATATATTTCAATAATTACGATGCAGCTGCCTTACAGAAAATTATAGACACCCAACGCAAGGTAATAGAATTCCAGAAGAAGAACAAAGACAAAGATTTATTCAGTATATTAATAGTCATTGATGATTTCGCGGACGACCCAAAATATGTAAGGTACTCAAGTATCTTGCACGGATTGTTCACAAGAGGTAGACATAACGCAATTTCAGTGATACTGTCCACTCAGAAGTACAACGTGCTAGCTCCAATAATTAGGCTCAATGCATCGGCACTGTTTGTGTTCAGACTCAAGAACATGAATGAAGTCAATGCATTTTTAGAAGAGAATAGCGCGCTGGTAAACAAGCAACAGTTGTATGAAATGTACCAACTGGCGATAAACGATGCTCCATATAGCTTCTTGTACATAAACACGAATGCAAAAGATGCAAATAACATGTTCTACATTAGGTTTGAGAAGGTCTTAAGGACTGATGAAGATGATTAATAATATCAAAATAATGTTATTAACCATCAGAATGATGAGAAACTACAACAGTTAAACGGTAAACATTTAGAACCATTGCTACACTTGTTTTTGTTTTTCAACTGTTCTATTTCATCTTCTAGCTTTTGTATTTATCTGTTAAATCTTGGATAATATTAAATATAATTAGTTCTGATTTGATTTTTTGAAGCTGTTCATCTAATTTCTTTTCTATTGTCTCATCCAGCGATGGCATTATATATTATATTATGTTTTATTTTTTACTTTTTGCTTTTGTTTTTGCCTTTGGTTTCGGGCTTTCCTCACCTTTTAATTTCTTAACTTCCTTCTTTAAATCTTCAACTTCTTTAATCAAATGCTGTAATGCTCCGTGTGTTGTTACTGCTGTTTTACAATAGTCAAGGTGTTTATGTCCTTTATTATCTGTTGTTATAATCCCTTCCCACTTTGTAGGTATTACTTGTTCAAAATCCTGCGCTATAAACCCTAAATGATTAACTTTATCTTTCTCTTCATTTAAATGTGTAAAATTAAATGTTTTCGGTTTTACATATTTCATTGTTTCATAGCATTTCTTACTATCAATTTCTTTAATATTATCCTTTAATGAAAAATCAGATGAATAACCAAAAATGCCATCAATATAAACACCACCTGGTGATATTTCCAATACTTCATTCCCTGCTGTTGTATCACCAAAATAAAAGAATATCTCACCAGCACTATCTGTATTTACAAACTGTATTTGCTCATATGTTGCTATCATGGTTTCCTGTGTTATTTCCAAATTGCTATTCATTTTTACCTTTGCTTCGCTTAGTGATAGTTCCGGTGTGCTTCCTATTGTTCCGATGATAAAATTAATTGCTCTGTCGGTGTCTCCGTTTCTTATATCTAAATCATAATCGCTTCCGTTTAATGTTTCCTTAATGCCTGACGAGTGTTGAAATAACAAATCTCCCCATACATTTAAACTCGCTTCCGCCGTCATATTACCAATACTATTAAAAGTCTGATTATTTGTAACTGCTCTATTAATCGTAATTCCGTTCGTGTCATTTAATTGTAACGCTATAGTCCCTGTAGTTGGGTCTGTTGTTCTATCAGTTTGAAGACTAAAATTAATTTCTTCTGTTGATATTACATTCAGTGAATTATTAGCATCACTACGCTGAAAAATACGAGCATCAGTGCTCAATAATTGCTGTCCTAAAAATGTTGCATCGTTTTCAACTCTCGTTTCATTAAAGTTACTTGTTCCCCCTACCGTTAAGTGGTATGAGGCATTGTATTGTCTTCGTATTCCAACTGTTGCTGTTGTAGTGCTTCCTATTCTTAAGCGATAATCACCTCCTGTGTCATGCAATATCATCTCTGTCCCGTTTGCTGGATTGCTTGGGTTCATACATCTAAAATTCCGTTTTTTAATTTCAAATACTCCTTGTGTGTCTCTAACTCTTAAATTATAATTACTGTCTCCACTATTTCTGAACATATCTACGCCGGCTGTTGGTAATTGAATATCTCCTGTTATATTTGCAAAATTTAAATTCCCGATAATTTCTAAATCGTTTGCCACTCTTGCTTGATTAAAATTACTTACTCCACCAACGTTTAAAAAATATGATGAGTTATATTGAACTCCCATGCCGACTTGCGCTGTTGTCTGACTTCCTATTCTTAAACGATGATCGTTTCCTGTGTCGCGTAATATCCTTTCCGTTCCATTTGATGGCTTGCTCGGGTTCATACATCGAAAATTTCTGTTTCTAAACTCCCAGACACCTTGTGTATCTCTTACACGAAGTGTGTAATTAGCATCTCCACTATTTCTAATAATATCACTACCAGATACTGGAACTGTAATATCTCCTACTGTTAAATTTTGTATTTTAACACTGTCTGACGGGTTTAAATCTAATGCTACTAGACTGTCATCACTTGTAGCGTTAGCAATAATTTTATTTCCTTGTAAAGCTATATAGTTTGAAGCATTCTTAAACTGACTTACTACTTTGTCACCTCCTCCTGTTTGATTACTGAATAATAATCCTGCTACTGGTGATATATTTATAGTTGAGTTATTTAATGTTAAACCGCTATGAATAACTGTAGGGGCACTACAATCAAGAATAGGATTGGCACTAAATCTATTTGTAAAATCTGATTTTGGAACTCGTAGGTCTAATAAACTGTCAATTTCTGTATCTGTGTACCCACCACCTGCTCCTACTAATCCATCTACCTCGGTTTTAGTATAATAATTGTTTCCTAACTGCGTGTTAGTCTGGTAATTTGTTGATAAATTTGTATCTATTTCGGATTTATTGTAGTAATTAACGGCTAGTTGGGCGTTGGTTTGGTAATTAGTGGATAAATTGGTGTCTATTTGTGTAGATGTATAGTAATTAGTAAATGTAGCATCTACTTCTGTTTTACTGTAGAAAATTAATTGAGTGCTAGAACTGTGTTAGTTTGGTAGTTGCTAGTTAAATCATCATTAATTGCAGTAATATTATTGAAATTTTGTAATTGTTTTGTATTTAAAACTGTTATTGCGTCAGCGTTTGCTTGCATGTCTACCGAGTTTGCTGTGTTGGTGCTTGTCAGTTCTGCCTTGGTTGCATACGTATCCGATATTTCACTAACACCTGTTGAAGATGATAAATAAAACTTGTCTGCGTAAATTGATGTAAGGTTGTTTAATGAAGCCATTATAAATATTAATACGTGAGAAATTAATATTTATATTGAATTAATGTTTCCATAAACTTCTCAGTCAAAAACTGTTGAGGCACTTTCATGAAGCTCAAATATATGTTCTGACACGGCTGTTATGAAAACTCTTTCAATTCCTAGTGCAAAATTTGCGTTTGCTCCCTTAATTTTAAAAGTGATTAAACTTCCCATTTTCGTGTTAGTTCCTGTAAAATTCATATCTGGTTGCTTGTCAAAGTTAATTCCTCCCATAAATTTATCATTAGCGTATCTATAAATGTCAATTGAAAAGCCGTCATAATAAGGGCTCATCACATTAACCGCGCGACGAAGGAAATACATAAATTCACTAATGGAACTTATCTCTTGTTCTGGGACTTCAAGATTATCAATAGTTACCGCCATAGGATGACAGAAATAATTCTACCTCTTCTTATCATAATCACCTGCTTTGGTGTCATCATCTATTTTACTGTTGCTAAAGGTAAAGAACATCTGAGACAAACGAGTTGAAGATTTAACGATATTCATACTGATTTCTGTGTTTCCTGCTGTGAAGGTTTGAGAAAATGAATGGTACGCTGGGTAGACCATACGAAGCCTACCACCTTTTAACAGATGAGATACGATATTGTTGTTTACTGTATTGTCAACTTGGATTAACTCACATCTTAAAATAGCATTCTGAGTAGCCCATGATGAGGTTGTGTTACGAGTTGTAAAGAATAATCCATTCTCATCGTCTTCCGCTTGTGTTCCTGCTACAGTTGCTGAAGGTCTTATAACTGGTTCACCTGCGTCTGAAACAATTTCAACAATAAATTCAAGTGGACAATATCTGATTGGTGGATAATAGCCTGATTGAACAAATCCACAAATTGGTTTGTGTCCCATTCTCACGAACTTGCCTTGTTCAATTCCTGTAGTATTGATTCTGGTTAATTTTGGTACAACTACACCTCTCTGATTTGCTCCTGTTGTTGCTGTTGCGGTGTGAGTTTCAATGTTATACGCAAACAATCTATTGATTCTACTGTCGTATCGTGTTAAACAACCTTCCTGAATATCATCTAAATTTCTGACTTCTTCACTTTTGAACGATTTCATTTCTTCACACACTTGATTGTAATTGTCAATGTCGTTTAACTGTTGTCCTGCCCCATTACATCTGTATCTTGTGAAAAATGCGTGGCTCTCACCTAATGGGCGTAAATATTGTCCGGCAGTGGTGGATGTATCAACAACATCAAAGAACAAACAAACGCTGGATAAATCAATATTATTATTGTCTTCACCTGTGATGACAAACTTTAAATATTTATTTCCTTTTGATGAACTGAAGATGTTCCCAGATACACCAGGGAAGTGGACTTGCTTACGGTCAGTGATATACGCGGCGCTTTCTGGTAATCCGAACTGAAGGCTATTTATCATATTATCGGTACTCTCTGCAAAAACTAAATCCGTTTTATATATATTATTTAGATTTTTTATAATTACTATATTTTTTATGGCTATTTAAACTGTTCTTATGCTGTTTATCACTCGGTGGTAATATTGTAGTCTCTTCGTGTTTCTCAACTATCTCTCTTATGGTTTCGTACCCTGAGTGACTCAACTTCATGTTCAACTTCATTTTAAACTGTAAACTCTCAGATGGCTTACCTACCCAAGTCTTGGTTTATTAAACATCATATTCTACTATCAGAGATTTTATACTTCACCTGCTGGTAAAGACTCATCAATACCATCAAATGCACTCATGTCATGATCCTTTAATGGATTGAGTGAATCTGTATATACATTTACAGCACCACCATCAAAAGCACTAACGACATCTCCAACTTTTCTAAATCTTTTGTGTTGTTCTGTATTTGGCTTAAATCCCATACTGAAGGTGGGTTGTCGCTCTGGAGGCTGAGAGGGCGTAAACTTAGACCTGCACAGGGTTCCGGGTTTGGGGTTCATAGCTTACCTAGAAGCCCAGGGGACTTAGTAAGTCGGTTATACATATGATTATAACTGGGGTAATTCCATTTACGGTGCTTATAACTCTACTTATAACCTACTTACTGTGTGCCGTGGGCCTCCAAGTAATTCTCGAGAAGGCTTAGGACTCTGTAGACGTCTGTATGAGCCGCATGCCCCAGCAGGACTCATTCAAGTGAAAGCTCGGCCCTAAACTCAAAAAGTAATATAACATAAGAAAACGTAGTACAGTGCAATACAAGTCTAAAGCGTAGTATAACACAATATTAAATACATTATTAAAGTCTATAGCATAAGCTGTTATAGGTTCGTGTCTTCAAATTCCTGTCTGGAAAATCTTTCGCCAGCTGTAAGGCTACTACACCTGCCTGACTATGTCCCACCACTGTGTCGATTTGAGGATTGTTGTTCAATATATGCTCTGCCTGTAAGTATCTCTCCATATCACGGACTCCACCCAAAACACCAAATGGTAACTTCGTGAGATTTTCAAGCCAGTTAGTAGCACTCACTGTGCCACCGATGTACATCTTGTTTCCCTTAAGATAATTTTTATTGTCTTTATCGTAAGCCATCTTAATGCCCTGTGAGTTTGAAATCTTGTTGTTATCGTCAAGCATCTTGTTTAACTGTTGTTCTATTTTCATTGTATATAAATAAGATTATAAAAATATTTTATCAGTAATATATATTAATATGAGTTCTAGACCATTAACTTATAAAAAAGTGTACGTCAATTCCAAATACAGAGTTTCCGACAGTAGGTCAACATCGGATTTCAAAATAAAACTACAAGACACCTTTGAAATATCCGAAAATACCATTATGCAAGTGCACGAGGTGGCAATACCCAATGCTTGGTATTCCATCAACACAAATAATCAGAACCTGTACTTTAGACATCAAATATTGCCACCTGCTACGCCACAAGGAATAACATACAGAAGAATAGAAATACCCGTAGGGAATTACACAGCTCCAGAACTAGCCACCGCAATACAAACACAATTAAATACCTTCTTTGATAGTGAAGGTCGGACTAACTCCTATTCTGCTACGTATGACACTTTAACAAATAAGATCATAATATCCTCTAATTATAGTGAAGTTGTATTCATACCCTTGACTGATACCGATGTGCCTCCTGTTGCTGGTTCGTTCTCTAATAGTGTTGATGTTAGTAACCTTAAACCAATAAATGAGGTGTTAGGTTTCACTACAACAGTTGGTGACGCATTCACTTCATCATCGCCTTGGACAACTGGCTTTATTAACTTAACTTACCCTGATGTTTACATTTCCTGTCCAGAGTTATCAAATAATAATTCCCACAGTCCATCTGCATTTTCAAACGCGGCGATTAAAAAGATACCTGTAAACGCTCCCTTTGCTGGGGTTGTTAGCGACCGTTATGGAATAACAGAATATGATTATATAAATGTATCCAAAAGAAACATCAAAAGGTTGACATTCAGAATAACGGATGGGGCTGGGAACGTTATAGATTTAAACAACGTCCATATCACATTTAGTCTCCTCTTTCATAATCGTGATATGGATTGAAATTAGATGGAAAATATATACAATATTATATATATGAGTGAAGAAAACAATGAAGTTGATGAAACTCCTAAACCAGAAGAGACTAAGAGCACTGAAGATAAACTAACACCTGAACCAAACGAGGAAACCAAGTCAGAACCCCCAAAACCTACCAGAGTGAAAATCACAGAGGTAGCAAAAACAAAAAACAGAGTGTGATGACTGTCACAAGACGCTTTCAATGAAGACGCTAAGGTATTCTCATCCTGAGAAGTGTGAAGGTAAACCGAGCGAGATAACAACCAAGCCTGTTAGAAAGAACAACGTGAAGCCAAAAGTAAAGGCTGTACCAATAAAGACCCAAAATGCGGAAGAAGTGGAACAATATGAAGCACCACCTAGTAGGGTTGCTAAAGCACCGCCACCTGTGTCAAAATCAATGCCACCTCCACCGCCGCCTAATATGAACCCTTACGATAATCTAACCCAAGCGCAACTCATTCAATTACAAATGAGAACTATGAACCAAGAAATAATGAAAAGAAGACAAGAAAAGCCAACATGTTGTCAAAAGCAATGTTTCAACCCAAAAGCAAAAAATCTAGGTAAATAATATATAGATATGGTACTTTACAACAGTTACAAGTTCAGACAACAAAAGAAACAACACAAGAGAAAGTCATTAGACAACCCGGTGGTAAATGAAGCCTCGGAGTTAAACTTCCACAAGCCTAACATTGACTACTTGTTGAATTTAAAAAAGGAAATGGACGTACGTGAAGCCAGAGTTGCTAATCTGGCTATGAAGCGAAGATTGTTAGAGGGACAAATGAAGGATAATTATACAATTGAAATTGACAGGTTAAAATCAGAAATGCACAACCCAAGGATACCAGAAACGTCACTGGCACACATGCGGAACAGGGTCAAAACTTTAGAAACATTAAGTGAATCAATTTTTTAATTAACTTTTTATATATAAGTATATAAATTCATATGGCAGGTAATGAGTCACAAATCCAATTTCATAGAAGGTCAAGATACGAAGACATTTTAGAACTAGTAAACGACAACGAGGAAGCATTGAAACCCTTTCCAAATCGCGACGCAGTTTTTTATAAGGCAAGTAATAAAGGTTCATATTTTGATGGTAAAGATCATATAGACAAACTTCGTGTAGAGCAAAGCAGAATAAATGATCGAGAAATACGAGACAGAATGATGAGACAATACGCAACAGATAACAACATGACTCACAGGGCTTTGTGGGATGTCGGTGTAGGTGCAGGTGGACGTGATGTAGAAATGCTTAACATTGGTACGCCTACTTCATTCTTAGACGAATTTGGTAACGACTTAGAAGCAATGGAGGTAGACGAAGGAGCACAGCACCGTGCACAAACAGTGAGCACAATAGCTACGGTTGAACAAGCAAGACAAGCGAACCAAGAACAAATAGCACAAGCACATCAACAACAAATACAGCAGGAACAACAACAAGGCGAAGGAGTTTTAAGAAGTCTAGGAAGTGGAGCATTAAGAGTCGCAGGGAACACAGCAGGTAACATGATGCAAGGTATGGATTTATCAACGGCATCTGTAGCACGATTATCGCAGGAAATGTTACAAGCGCTAGCAGGGTCAATTATGCGAAGAGTATCGCCACAACAAGATGCTTCTTTAGATCCAATACCCAACATGCAATATTTACAACCACACCAACAAAACGTAGGTGCTACCCAACAGGCTTTACCGCCATATAACCCAAATGAACCAGTGCAGAGACGAAGCACCGCGGCGCGTTCGTTTGCTCGCGCGCAATCACCAGAGAAAAAGGCAAGAGCAAAAGCGCCACCGCCACAACCAAATGTTACAGTAGGCGGTTCATCGTCAAGTTCTAGCGTGCCAGCCTTACCACCATTGCAACCACAACAAGCAGACGATGAAGCGACGTCACCAAAGCGAGATGTCAAGAAGCCGCATTTAAAGGAAGGAGCAGGAGAATTGAAACTACCAGCACCAAGTAAAATTGGTGTCGTGCAACTAAAGAAAACATTTGACGAAGCCAACGAACGAGATACAATACCAAAAAGCACCTACAAGACATTCGTGACTACAAACAACAGAAGAATTAAAGCACTAAGTGAAGGCGACAAGGAATTAGCAAAAGAATTACTCGCGGAGTTAAAAGATTTGTACAGGAGAAGGATATATTCAAAATAAAATCTAAGTAAATAATAATGGTGCAAATAGTAATCAAAAGAAGTAATAGTAAAGATAAGAAATTTGAAGCAAGGATAGACAATGGAAAAACTGTATCGTTTGGCGCTAAAGGCTATGACCATTTTGCAGAAGGACGTCTGGACAACAAACGCAGACAAAGTTATGTAGCAAGACATGGAAGCGGTAATCAAGATTGGAAGGATTATGAAACGGCTGGGTTTTGGTCGTACCATCTTCTGTGGAGGAAGCCTACTTATAAAGAAGCAATAAACGCAATTGAACGTGAGTTTCTGAAGTTAAGAATAACAATGAGTAAATAAAGCGTAAAATAAAAACTAACTGATTAGTTTTTATTTTGCGCTGCAGTTACAATAGACACACCAAGCCTCGCAATTGTCTATGTGGTGTGAAAACTCGTTGTCTTTTCGTTGCGCCGTTATGGAGTTAGTTAGATATCCATTTCTGACTTCAAACTCAAACCGACAACCACAATTACAACAATTACCGTTAATTCTTTTAATAAACCATTCTGGTGTAACGTATTTTTTGAATTAATCTTTCTGTTAGCCCTTTCATCTTGCAGTTTGTAGTTTCTGATTTTGTTGTTTATGTATCGGTTTAGATTTTCTTCTGTGAATTCTGTTTTATCCGTTTCACTCTCGTAAAACAACACATCATTAAAATCAGTGCTTCTTGTTAACGCGCACCGTATCCACTCACGAGTTACCAAGTGTTTCTTATTCCACTCGTGTATTATAATCTTACCACTGATTGAAGCACCTTGCGCAGAATGGCACGTGGTGCAGTAGTCGTATCTAAAATGCTTATCTAAGGTAAAGATATCTGTGGTATACTGTTCCTGTGACTTAACATTCTCTAGTATCACTGCGTTACTGCTTATGTTCACTATTCTAAACCGATAGTTAACGTTGAATCTTTTACTTCCGAACTTCTTATACACTCTACGTATCAGTGTCTCACCCACTTCATACTTATCTTTCTTGCCTAGGTTCTTGCGTATCTGGTTGGACACATACAGACACTTCATGTTCGTATAGGCTATGTTGTTATGTGATTGCGTTACATCGTCTGTTGTCTTGAAGTATTTCCTTACGAAGTCATCAAGTGGAAGCTTATGTAGCCACATGTCATCATACATATTACTTAAGATTTGTCTGTTCTCATTTGCTTTAGGGTCGTCTTTCCCACCTAATCTCTTACAAACTGTTAACAAAATGTTGTATTTGAAGATCTGATTTATACCCTCATCTGCATATTCATCTGGTTTTCTGGTATTAGTTAAGTCTTCTATGGGCGGTAACTGTTTTGTATCACCTGCCCCTATAATTATCTTATTAGGATTCTTATTTACAAACTCACGTATCCTATTAAGCATGTGCAAGCCATTCATAAAAATCTCATCAAAAACCACTACTTCGTAGTCACTATGATCAAACTCTGGCAGTTTCTCGCCATCGCCTACAGGTACTGAAAAAAACTTATTGGTAGTAACCGCGTCATCGTCTATGTGTTGATATAAGCTATTTTGGGGCACTACAAACAAGGTTTTATATCCTAATTTACTGAAGTATTTGGCGATATGACTCTTACCGCCACCGGCGTATTTACTTCTAATCATCAAAGGGTTATGTTTTATAAAATCCTTTGCTATGGTCTCGGTGTCCCACTCATCTTTTACATGTCTGGTCTCATTTTTGTATACTGGTATGGGTGCTAATTCATTGGGCTTTTGTTCGAATTTAACTCTTGGTTCTAAAGACTTTTTGCCCTTCTCGTGTCTCCATCCGCCTATCTCTTCGTTAAAGTCTAGCGCCTTCTTTGCTCTCCTTAGGTGTTCCCTTCTGATTACGAATGCATCTGTTTTGACACTCCAGACATCCACGTTATTCTCCACTAAATTTAAATAATCTTGGTACATCTTAAAATTATGGTATTGTAATAATAGCTCTTTTATGTATATAAATCCATTTCTTAAGGTGACCCTATCCGATACAGTCAGACAGTAGTATTTATCCTCTAATTCCGTGTATACAGTTGTCCATGCATCTTCTTCTTCATCATCTTCTACTAACTCTGGTTTTTCTACAGATAATTTATTTATTCTACCTCCGACAAGATTCTGATAATATAATGCCTCCTTCAAACCATTGAAGGTATAACTTTTAGATGATATATTTGTACTCTTTTCCAGTAAACCGAAGTTTACATTGGCAATTAACTTTTTGGTTCTAATGTCCTCTGGTGCTCTGTCAGATATCTCGGTAGCCCACAGTTTGTTGACAATCTTCTTGTAATCAACATTATAAACTCTAGAAGGCTCTTTGTAATATAATATTTTGCGCTTTTTGTGTAAATGCTTTAAAAACTGTCCGTATACTAAAACAATAGGTTTTGTTGAAAAACATGGCCTCGCCAGTACATTTAACTAAGTATAAGGTTAGTGGGTGAAATGATTCTATTTTATATTCCTTCTTGTAAGGCTTCCACACATCAAATTGAGTAAACACCGGTATCTCGGTCATCTGATTAAATGCATGCGTGAACGCCTTTCGGACATCTATCTCTACACATGACTCTGTTGTAAACAAATATTTATCAAACACATCACGTTGTACAGAATGTTTATGATAATATTTGTTTATTTCGCCTACTGGGTTTACTGTTTTACACGCCTTGAAGATTTGCATGTCTACCTCATTGTAATAGGATTTATGTAAGGGGTTTAACAGTGCTTTGTTGAAATCGTACATTGCTTTAGACATTCTATTATAAATATTCTCTGTCCTGACACGGATAGAACCCTCAATGGAATTTGTTACAAGGTTCTGCGTTTTGACCTTGTACTTGATGAGTCTTTTATTGATATAAAACCTAAGATTCAACTCAGACACGATGCACCCACTGAACTTCACCTGCGGTTCATAACCTGCCTGTTTGGATTCATAAACTATTTTTGTCAAATCATTGCCGTCATATATTAAGGTATATTGGTCTTCCTCTGTGTGTTTTCTGATGTCATCCAATGATGCTATCATTTTACACTCAACTGGTGTGGACTTCTCATTTAAATGGTAATCCGGCGAAGCCTTCACGTAAATGTCATAATTGGAATTCTTTGGTAACATTTGCTTCAACGAACTTAAATTATCATTCACCGTGTAAATGTGGTTGTTCTTAATTATTGCATACAATGTTTGTATGTGATGGTCTCGCTTTTCTGGGTCGTACTGATACACCAGATTGTTAAAAACGTCATATACCCTAACTTGAATCTTAAAATGCTCAAACACCTTGGTCATATCGTCAAGGCTAGCACCGTTGGTTGCAAAATCATCTTCTGTTTTATTTATGCGTTTTAAAATA
The DNA here is from genome assembly GCA_905221635.1 of Symbiodinium sp. CCMP2456. Classification (NCBI taxonomy): domain Eukaryota; class Dinophyceae; order Suessiales; family Symbiodiniaceae; genus Symbiodinium; species Symbiodinium sp. CCMP2456. The sequence continues at coordinate 24,973 of CAJNDV010030954.1, read as the reverse complement.
CTTTCTCTGGTTAGTTTGTTCTTCTCTCTCTTCTTGTCGCCCATACGGGTATTTTTATAATAATCCGTTAGAGTATTAATCCAACACACGTTGTCCTGATAGTGCTCCACTTTAATGGCTTCCTTTAGTGTCTCGTACTCTGGGTTCAAAGGGGTCTGAATATAATTATGATACATGCTCACATTAGTGGCATCTCTAAGGTTCTCACGCTTTGGATTAAAATCTGAATCACCGTCTACCCTATCAACTTCATATACTCTAATACAATCTACATAACTTACCAAAAAACCGAGGTATCCCATTATATACGGGTCTTTTTGTAAGTCCAATAGTAGTTTTATGAAAAGCATCTTGTCGTAATTCCCAAACACTTTTCTACCAACAAGGTTTTCAACATATGGTGTGGTGTTAACGCTTGCTGTTTGCCTTATAGCTTCTACTGTAATCAATGGTACTAAGGGCTTACCGGCTTTGTCATAAAATGCTGTTTTCTGTGTGTTGGTGTCCGTTTTGTATCTAAAAAACGCCACCGTCATTGAATAGTCATGCTTTTTTCTAGGGTTGGTTCTTCCAGTTCTCTTGTTTTCTTTCTTTGCTTCCTCCATTCTTTCGCCTAGACTGGGTTTATCCTTATGTTTGTCATAAATCTTATTGTATTCTTTTTCTGCCTTTTCCTTGTCCTTTGGTGTCTTGGATGTGCTGGCTTTTCTTATTAAGTTGTCGGCTGTTGTAAACTGGGCTTTCTTGCGTTCAGAATATACGTCTATGATGTTTCTGACTTTTTCCTTGGTTGCTTTGTTAAAGGGTTTTTTGCAATTGTCGTACACTGCTTCTAAAGCAGTGATATTTCTCTGTATAGCTTTGGTCATAAATTACAATATATATTAATGAAATAATGTTATTTATTCTTTAAGTGGTTTTCTTAAGACTTTTTGTTATACTGCTTCAATATCAAATAATGGTATGATAATAAGACAAAGTACTTAAAGAAATATTGCTTATATATATTAACAGTGAAATGACAAAACCTGAAGATATGACAATAGAGGAAATCCGTGAACAACTGGCATTGTACAATAGGCTATATTATAATAAAAGGCGTGAAGACAAAGCGTATTTAGATAAAAAAGGGCTTCAAGAGATAGGTATCTGGAGAAAGAGAAGATGGAGAAATACATAACCGAAAATGGTATAGATATTACAGCCGTGAAGTTGACACCAGAACAGAAGGCAGAAGCATTGGGAAGTAAAAAGAAAGGAGCTAAATACACCATGAAAAACTGCAAGGTGATAACAGTGATTCCTGAGGAAGAGCCAGAAGAAGAGAAATAATAATTTTTGTAAAAAATATTATTATTTTTCTTACTTATGTAAATGAGCGAGAAGCAAAAAATAATTGATAATGTTTATTTTGATAGAAGCGGGTTCGGTTCTAAGGCTACCACGTTGAAAGACGCAAGGGTCAAAGATAAAACGGTTACAGTGGCTGATGTTGAGGAATTTTTCAAGACAAATGTAGAAGTGAAAAAGGAAATCAAGAGGTCAAAATAGTTTTGTAGCACCGCATCCGTATTTTGAGTTTCAACTTGATTTGTTTTTCATGTCTAGCAACGACTTAGAAAACCAAAAGTTTAGAATAGGTTTAGTGCTTATTGACATATTCACTAAATATGCAACTGTCATACCAATAAAAAGCAAACAGCCACCAGTTGTTTTAGCAGGTCTCATGGAAGGATTAAACAAAATGGATAAGAAGCCGCGCATGTTATATTCAGATGAGGAAGGCAGTTTATACAGTAAACCCATCATAGAGTATCTGGAGGACGAAAAAATTGAGATTCATAGAACTCGTGGACATCCAGCGTTTGCAACGCTTCATTAAAGCCTACAAAGATAAGTTATTTAAGCGCGTTGAAGCGGATAAGAAAAAAAGGTAAAGAAAATATTCAATGGACTGATTCTCACTTTGAAATACGGTTGACATATAATAATAAAGATATACATTCATCCCATAATCTGACTCCAAAGGATGCACGCTTACCAAAAAATGAATTGAAAGTAAAACTGATTTTAAGCATAAACGCTAAGCGTAGCAGAACATACCCGGAGATAGACGAAGGCGACAACGTCAAGATAATGAGAAAGAAAGGTATAAGCGAGAAAGAACACACATCACACTGGAATAAAACAAATCCATAAAGTCACTAAGATTGAGAAGAAATTAGGACAAAAATATTCTCATTTGGACGATGAGAATAGGTCATACTTGCGACATGAGTTGTTAAAGGTTTCTTAAGAAAACACACTTAAAGAAATAACAACTTAATATATTAAGATAAAAATGTTCAGTCATCAAGAACAGGAAGAAATTATTAATCAATTCTTGGATGTTATTGAGATGAAGAAGATAATCAACAACAAAATAAGTATGTGCACCAAATGCAAATTTACACCGCAAAATATGAACCTATATCACTTAATTACCGCTGTCTGAAAATATTGTGAAAATATATGCAAATTTAATTACAAAGAGTGCGAGACATGCACCACGCTAAGAGAGTTGAAAAGTAATGTTTATGGTTGTAGCATGAAAAAATTTGACAATGCAGTTGAAGCAGTTGAAGATAAACCTTGTATTGAGGAATACAGAGGGGGTGAGAAAGAGAAAAGAAACACACAAATGTATTTTTACGTGAACCTAAACCCATTCCCAACATACAAAAAACTTCAATCAAAGGTATTAAAAAATGATACAAAATTCTACAACGAAAAAATTCACAAGGAAATCAAGAAATGTTATTACAATTTATGGCGCGAAAAGGATGATATAAAATCGCTTTACACCAAGCTTCGTAATCAGATAATTGCAGAATACGACAAAACATTTAAGAAAGACGTTGATACAAAACAAAGGTTTGAAAATTATATTGCTTCACACATGAATCCAGTAAGCGATATA
>CAJNDV010030953.1:30896-45392 GCA_905221635.1 Symbiodinium sp. CCMP2456 | reverse complement strand
TTAGGGTTTAGGGTTCAGGGTTTAGGGTTTAGGGTTCAGGGTTTAGGGTTTAGGGTTTAGGGTTTAGGGTTTAGAGTTCAGGGTATAGGGTTTAGGGTTTAGGGTTTAGGGCTTGGAGTTTGGACTTCAGGTGTCAGTTGGATGCATGCTGCACAGCCCCTCATCTGCCAAAGCCCTAAACTTTCGACCCTGCGAGTAAGCAGAACTAAACCCTCAAACCCCTTTAAGCTCTAAACCCTGAACCCTAAAATCTTAACTCTAAACCCTAAACTCTAAACCTTGAACTCTACACCCTAAACCCTACACCCTAATCCCTGAACCCTAAACCCTAAACCCTGAACCCTAAACTTTTAACGCCTTAACCCGCTTAGGACCATGGCCTGGCCAGGATGCCTCACCAGCAACAGTTGGCAATCGTGATCGTACAACTAAACCCTAAGGACTAAACCTTAAGCCCCAAACCCCTAAACCCCGAAAAGCCCTAAACGCTCTAAACTCTAAACCTGAACCCCTAAAGCCCTAAAACACCCAAACCGTACGCCCTAAACCTCTAAAGCCCTAGCCCGGTTCAGGGTTTAGGTTGCTAAGCAAGGTCAGGCAAGGGATGTTCAAATCCCTGAAAGCTCTTGTGAGACCTGAGAAACCTACAATTTTCCTGGTTCCCTGTTGGGGCCATATTAAAAATGATCATGTATAATCCTTATTGGGTTTTATTATAACAAAAATGTAAAGTTGTAGCCAACAAGGACCCAGTTTTAGGGGTTCTTAGCTATGATTTCCTGAAGTAAGTGCGGAAAAAGGTCGGTTACTTGAAACCGTAACAGACGCTTTAGACCACCTCTCACCCTTGCATGAGGAATATTAGAGTCTCTCCAACCTACATCGCACTTGTAGCCAGGTGACGCATGCAAGGAGAGCTCAGCAACAACAACAGCGCCCAACCACCTTCATTCGGAAACATCCGGTCTAAGGTGTTGTGGGCTTTAGTCTGAGTCAGGGTTGAGGCATGGGTCTCGTTATTGGGGGTTGAGGGTTGGGATGTTTGCATGTGCTGCATGAAGGTGCATGGGAGTGGGACTGACGGTTCCACCAGAAGCGTCGAACACCACCCAAGCCTAAACCCTGAAGCCCTGAACCCTAAACCCTCAAACCCTAAACCCTTCAACCCTGAATAAACCCCGGACTCTAAACCCTTAAACCCTAGACCCCTAAACCCTAAACCCTAAAAATCCCGAACCCCAAGATTCACAGTGATTGGCGCTGTTGCTCGCGAACCCCGAAAAGCAGATGCCCAAAGATGCTGACGCTGCTTTCCTGAACTGTAAAAGTTGCTGTTAGTATCGGCAACTTAGATGTAAGGGTGGTGGTGGTGGTGATAGGGGTAGCGGCAGCAGTCGTGATCCTCGTCGTCCTTGTTAGCAGTGGTACCAATAGTAGTACTAGCACCGGCACTCTTACCTGCACAAGAAGTCCGTGATGTTCCGGGATGGTGAACTCGATTCCTAAACCATAAACTCACCGGCCTGCACAACAAATCCCAGCTCGGCAGGCAAACCGACAACACGCTGGTGAGGCCAATATAGGCGTCTTAATCGTTAGAACAGGGTTTGGGACACATTATATACTATAAAGTATGTTAAGGAACACCCAAAATCCTATTCTACATATTAAGGCCCCTACATTAAGCCCTGAAGCCAACGTTCCGGATTCCGAAACCCCTCGGGGTTTGGCGTTTGACTTGTCGGAGTCACAAGTTGGTCATGAGCCATCAGCAGTTTAGGGTTTAGGGTTTAGGGTTTAGGGTTTAGGGTTTAGGGTTTAGGGTTTAGGGTTTAGGGTTTAGTATCAGCATGATAACATAGGGACCTTAATAATTAAATAATTAGAATAGGGTTCTGGGGCCCCTTATAGTATAATCATAAAACTGACCCCCCCAAAAAAAAAATAAAATAGGGTAGGAAATTATTTAGGCTTCTACACTACCTATTGCAAGGAGAAGGTGGTTGAGTTGAGGAGTGGAGGGCCTCCTGCCGCTATACGGGTCGTTTGAGCGTTGTGCTGCCTAAATAACATAGACTGGACCTCGCCATCCTCGTCCTGCACAAACAACAAAGAGGGTTTAGGGCTTAGGGGCCAAGAGGGTCCATATATACTGCCATTATGGAATTAGAACCCAAAAGACCATCCCTATTATCGTTTTTGGGGGCCCTAATCCCATAATGGTAGTATATATATATATATATGGACCCTCTTGGTAACAACCCAATATAGAAGACACGTGATTTGAGTTGTGAATCTTCTTCAGAGGCGGACGGGACAGCGACAATCCTATAGACGCCCAAATACACACTATAATGCAAACAAACACAGCATCAAGTCCTAAAACCCAAAACCCTAAACCCTAAATCTTACATCCTAAAGCTATAACATGAACATGAACCCTAAGCCCTGTCAAATCGCTGACCCTCCTTTACGAAAAAGCCTTCCCGGACGCGGCCATCGCTTCATCCAACGTATGGACACACCCCGGCAGCGTTGGCACCACCTCAGGACGGGGAGGTTGGAGAGAAGGGGTTGGGGGATTGGATTTAGGGTTTGGGGTTTAGGTAGGTTGCGGGAAAGAGAACGGATGCTGAGTACCACGATGTCGAGTAACACTACTGCTCAAGACTACTATTTTGTTATTGTCATGAATAATATGTTAGCACTATTGCTATTGTCAAACGATTAAACAAAAACAAACAAACATATAATCAACCATTATATGCAAATAACACCGACAGTAATAACTATATGCGCATGTGTATATATATATATATACATGTATACAGATACACATATATGTACGCACACACATCTCTCTCTCTATACATATATATATATATATATACATATATACACACAGAATTACACACACACACACATAGACTCTGAAGTCTAAGGTTCAAGACGAGTTCAAGCCGTCGACATTAGACCCGCTTCATCCGGCTGCAAGTCTTCAAACCCTAAACCCTAAACCCTAAACCGTTTGAGCGGTTCTAGGAGGTCTTCAGACTTTACCAAGAGCCATATATACTGCCATTACGGAATTAGGGCCCCAAAAACCATAATAGGGATGGTCGTTTGGGTTCTAATTCCATAGTGGCAGTATAGTGCATGGACCCTCTGGGTCAGGGAGCCTTTATTTGGGGTTTAAGGTTGAGGGTTTGGGATTTAAAATCAACAACTGACGAGCCAAGGTGAAGGAGACTTCACATCCATCTGCAGATGTAGTATCGGTGCCTTCGCAGTTAGAACAACTTGGGTTCTGGTGGTATACTGTAATAAAGAAAAACCCTAAACCCTAAACCCTAAACCAAATCGAGCCTCAATATTGCGGGTGTTAGGCTTTCAAGATTATGGGGCAACATGCGGGTAGTTCTCTAAATTAGGGTCCTGTTGTAGGTCCCCAATACAGTATGGCACCCTTTATAAAAAGGACCCTGCAAAGGGACCCTCATTTAGAGAACTATTGTCTCAATCCGGCCTGGATGTGGGGGGACCTGATCACATTTGAGCCCTCTCTGTGGCTGCGGTGGGCAAAAGCTGAACTCCAACCTTTCGATGATGTTGCTATACAATACTCGTGAAGGGTTTAGGGTTTAGGGTTTAGGGTTAGGGTTCAGGAATCTAATAGTTACTATCATATTCCATGTACTCGTACTATGATATTACATTCCATGTTTTGGGGGCCGCTATGAGCCCGAACCTCAAGTCAATCCTAGATCTAAGGGCTTTAGGAGGGACCCTTAATAGGGACCATTGTAGGTCATTGGGGTTAATATGGGGACTACCTGGCTATATAACTGGTATATAAGGACTATGCAATGGTTATTTCAGGTAATAGGATTAAGGGTCCCTATTAGGGGTCCGTCCTAAAGTCCTTAGACTAGAGCATCTTGCATCCTGGCATGGCCTTGCAAGCCCGCGTAACAAATAAAGACACATGACCCAGAGGGTCCATATATAAGGGTCTAGGGTTTAGGGCTTTAGGGTTTTAGGGTTTTAGGGTTTAGGGCTTCATGGAATTAGATCCCAAAAGAACATCCCTATATTCTGGGGCCCTACTTCCATAATGGTAGTATATATGGGGGTTTCAGAAAATAGGGGACCCTAATATAGCACCCTAAATACTAGGATCCTTATTATAAGGACCCCCAAAAAAAGGTACCCCTAATTTCGGAAACTCCCATATGGACCCTCTAGGTGACTTCCCCAGCAAAGACACGAAATCCAGATTTTAAGGCTCAAAGTAGCCCAAAGGCCTCCCTAAACATGGTCTGAGGGAAAAATAGGGTTTAGGGTTTAGGGTTTAGGGTTTAGGGTCCTTAGTTAAAGGAAACTACAGGTGGGGAGTTTAGGGCATATAGAGCTGCTATAAGGTGTCTGCAAGGTATATAGAGCTTCCATGAAGCTCCTATAACGCTAACTACCCACCTGATAATGTCCTAGACTTAGAGCCTTTGTCTAAACCCTCAAACCCTAAACAGTTATCCCGTCAGCCAGCGAAGAATGTGATGTGACACCTACAGGGGCATAAACCAAGAAACCCGTTATGTGCGCTTTCGTGGAGTAATCCTGCTGTTCCGCCGATTCTGTTCAGGGTCTAAGTCCTAAACCCTCACACCTAAATCTCTAAACCCCTAAAGGGTAAGCGAGTCTCGGGTTGAAAATCCACAGAGCCCGACACAAAAGCCAGGGTCGTCCGGGAAATCACCCAATGTCTTAAGCCAAGTCTTGCAACGAAGTGACAAGAAAGCTAAGTCGCGTTGGGCTTGGGGCTTTGAGGGTTTCGGGCGTAGGACTGTCAAGCGCACTTCTAGGGCCCGTTTTGAACGTTCCACACATCGACAAAAAGCCGCCGAGAATACACCCAAAATCCTGATCCCTACAGGCACTAAACCGACGGCAGTGCCTAAGAGGAGCCAACTCAGCGCCGTGGCCTCCGCGATCGAATGTGATGGCTTGAAGCTTTCGTGGGCCGGTTACTTAAAGGATCATGGGACTTACTAATTAGGGTTATAATGAAGGTAACTATACTTATATTTACTTATAACCCCAATTAAGGGACTTATAACCTTACTTACTAAGTCCCATGATCCTTTAAATATGAGGGTCTCAGGCTTGAAGGCTATGAAATCGTTTCAAGGTAATCGTCCACGGTAGGGGCTTGGTAAGGCTTGCTGTTTGCGAGCTTCTTGAACTTAGGAGACTAATGTAGGACCCTGATTAAAAAAAAAAAACTGGGCCTTTATTAGGGGCTCTTGATATGAATCCTACTATTTTGGGGTTATAGGGCCAGGGTTCTTAGTTGCTGAGTTCACAAGCCCCGAAAAGTGTACACTTTCAGTTCTATAAGAATGTTGTATTATCCCAAAGAGTGTAAAGTGTACTCACTCAGCTATTACGGGTTTCTTAATCAGGGTCTTACATTACTGCATTGAGCGTCTGTAGTCGTGTCCGTTGGTTTCTGCAGCTCCCAATTCGTAAAGTTACGCCGGCTCAGGATCCTTAAGCAGGCACGGTGCAAGGACATATGTTTAGGGTTTAGGGTTTAGGGTTTAGGGGAATCTAGCCAGGAATGGGCTCAGCAAGAACTTCTCCTAGTAGAGCGGAAGTTGGTGTCTGCAGAAGCCTACACCCTAAACCCTAAACCCTAAACCCAAATCCCTAAACCCAAATCCCTACACCCTAAACCCTAAACCCTACACCTTGACGTGACACTTGGACTTCCAAGCTTCGAGCCCAAGTCCTCACAGCACTGCAACATGAATAGGAAACTTGAAGAAGTACTTAAAGTACCCGTATATAGATCCCGTATATATAGGAACGCTTATTTCAATAACCCCTAGCCTCACGGAAGGCAAAATCCCAAAACCATAGCCTCAGAATGACCCGAAAGAAGGCAAAATCCCAAAACCACAGCCTCAGAATGACCCTAAACCATGAACCCACCCTAAAATCCTAAACCCTAAACCTTAAACCCTAAACCTTAACCCGAAAAGGAGCTAAGTCTGCGGCCAAGTCTTTCCTGGATCTTTGTCGACCCATGGGTTCAGCAAGGGCAAAGGGACACTTCAAAGGCAGAGGTTTAGGGTTTAGGGTTTAGGGTTTGGGGTTTAGGGTTTAGGGTCTGACTGATTCCTGGTAGCGCCCGCTATGATGCTATATTAAACTCCGAAAAGGGTTGCGGTGATTGGGACTTGTAGGAAATTTCATTGAGGGTTCGGGTGCAGCTGTAGGTTGCGATATATGATGGTCCGGCTTGGTGCCTTCGTTTCAATGAGCTGCTGGCGCAATGGGGTTGGTTTAGGGCTCCGGGTGTAGGGTTAGCAGGGTGGTGGTGAAGGTTTAGAATCTGCACTGTGGGTTGTGGATGCACGACATTGGTTGACGTGTTCCGGGTCTCTCACTGCAGGATGGGTGACATGTTAACTAAGTCCATGATGGTTGGCAGCCCGACCACAGCGGCAGAAGCAGGAGGTTTGCTCCGCGACGGGCTTAAAACCCTAAGCCCTAAACCGTTCCTTGAGTGCTGCCTTCGCGCATGGATGAGAGGCTGGGAAGCCCGAAACCAACGGTTCGGGGTTTAGGCGTTTAGGGTTTAGGGTTTAGGGTACGGTCTTGCCAGTGATCCGCAAAGGAGACATGGAAAGCCGGCGTTGCCTTATGGCGCTGTGCAGTGCGCTCTAAGCCGATACACTTGGAAAGCCTGAACTCCACTTTGGGTCACGGGGCTCTAGGGGTGGACTCTTGCACGGCAATATAGGGGCTTTAGCTACTGGAATAGGGCTCCTTTCGAAAAGGTTCTACCAAGAGGGTCCAGATATACTACCATTATGAGATTAGGGCCCCCAAAACCATAGTAGAGATGGTCTTTTGGGTTCTAATTCCATAATGGCAGTATATATGGACCCTCTGGGTAAGAGTTGCTATAACTTACAAACCCTGAGATATACACTGCGCTTGGGGCCAAGGGTTCGGAGTCCCTGAGGGTTTCGCAGCACAAGGCGTTCAAGCTCGACGACGACAGACAGGGTCGACTAGAAGTCCGGCAGGGTCTTGGGTTTCGGGTTTAGGGTTTAGGGTTTTAGGGTTTAGGGTTTAGGGTTCAGGGCTGAACTTATCATGATAAACGCACACTTTACTAATGCCATGATGGCCATGCATGGGAACGGTGATGGATGCTATGATCTCTACAAGGCCTGAGAACCAAAACTCAGAAGTTCAAAACCCTTCTTAAAGGAAACTACAGGTGGGGAGTTTAGGGTATATAGGGCTTCTATAAGGCTTCCATAAGGAATATAGACCTTCTGTAAGGCTCCTAGAACAATACTATCCACCTGAAAATGTCCTAGACCTTCGGCGGAGACCCGGCTTGCAATCTCTGGACGCACTTTTGAACTGTCACGAACAGGGTCATTGTGCGGAGGTGTCCGGAAGCTACCTTCGACAGCAGCTTGTCAAGAGTTGGCTTCTGCAACTTCTGCGATTTGGGTAGTTCTCTACATTAGGGTCCCTTTTTAAGTCCCCATTATGGTACGGCACACTTTAAAAAAGACCTAGAAGGGACCCTAATTTAGACAACTACCCATTTAGGGTTTAGGGTTTAGGATTCTGAGAGCTTGGGGCCTACTTTGAACTCATAAGTCCTTCTCCCACTGTCCTACTACTTCGGGTCCTTAACTTGCCTTGCGACAGCCATTTGCGCCTTAGCTCATGAAGCATTTATAGTAGAAGCCCCAAAGTTGGAAACCCAATAGCCTCAATCCTTAAGAGTAACCATAGGGAATCCCACCACTATTTGTCCTTAATCCGGCTTCCAACTTTTTGGGGCTTACTGCAATCCTTTAACCCTAAACTCCTCTGCTAGGAAGCGCATTGGTAGATACCCCGGCTTGTATATTGATAGCTCCCCAAACCGTGATAGAACCCTTGTAAAAAACCATGTAGTACCCCTTCAAAGTAGAGCTTGTAGGAAACTTTTAGTTGGATTCATTAATTATTTTTAGTAGCCCGTCATAGTAACCTTATGGAACCCTGCTTTTATGAGCACTGAATCTGCAACAAGGTTTGGAAGTTTCTCAAGTGAACTTAGTATGAGGGTCCTGAATGATTTCAAAAGGGCTTTCGTCAGTCTTTCTGGACTTCCTAGACTGAGGTGCTGCTACTCAGACATCTATATCAACTTCCGAAGAGCATCTCCGGGCGAGAAACCCTAAACCCTAAACCTGGAACCTCGATAGTTCCATCAGCATATACTTGTGGTACACTGCTGCCTCTCTAACCCCGGAACTGTGGACCCTAAACCCCTGATGCACTTCCCGCCCGGCAACCCTAAACCCTAAACCCCTAAATCACTTTCCACCCCTAAACCCTAAACCCTCGAATCCGAACTCTGAACTCGAAGTTTCCAAACCCTTAGGCCCCCTCTACGGACCGGGTGTAGGGTTTAGGGTGGAAGGTGGTTTAGGGGTTTAGGGTATATAGTACTATAGGGGTTTATAGGGTTTAGGGTTTAGGGCTTAAGGTCTAGAGTTGGGGGCTTAGGGTCTATATAGTTTAAGAGCTTCAGCCAAGCCAAACCTATCGCGGGACTGGCCCTGACACAGTCCTTTACGGGCTCTTCGTGCTCTTTGGTAGGGAGTTGGGCACGCGGCTGGACCCTAAACCCTAAACCTCAAAAGTGACTTCGTCGAGTGCAACAGATGTGCAGCACGTGGCAAGGCAACAGGCAACTCGATGTTTCGTGACATGATGCGAAAAAATGCTGCCGTTGCTGCCCCTGGGGGGAAAAACTGGACATTGAAATCGGTGAGGCAACAGATGGCATGCCCACTTAAGTGCACCATCAGCCAGCCGTGGTTTGCTGCCCTTCTGTGGCTTGCTGGCCCAACTGGGCCACCGTCCGCAAATACTGATAGCTGCCAGCGGCTTGGGCTTCTTCCCCTATGGTCTTCCGCATCTCCTGCCTGTGGAGAGTCTCAGCTTCTTTCATAATGTCCTTGAGGGCCCTTGTTTAGGGTTTTCACCGGGTTTACAGTCTTGGATCTAGGGTTCCACTTCGGGTTTCGGGAGTTTTCACGGGGTTCAGGGTTTAGGGTACAGGGTTTTGCTTCAAGGCTCAGGAAAACGATGCAGAGGGTTCCCAGTAAGAGCAAAAGCAAACAGGCCATACATGGGGCTTTCCGAAAATAGGGGACCCTAATATAGTACCCTAAATAGTAAGGACCCCAGAATAAGGTGCCCCGTATTTTCGGAAACTGCCACATACAATCAGATCCAACCTCCGTTGGAGTACTTACAACAACAAGGGTTTAGGGTTTAGGGTTTGGGGTTTAGTGTTTAGGGTGAATATCATACCCACAGTGATAGTACCAGTGATAAATGTAGTCGTAGCAAAACACTCAAACCCATGAGCTTTCGCTTAAAGCTTGCAGCCCTAAACCCACCCTAAACCCAAAACCCTAAACCCTAAGCCCCAATCCTCCCTGAACTGCTCTCACCCCGAACCCTGCGTCTGTCATGCACACACCTCCAACCCTAAACCCCAAACCCTGAGCCCTAAACCCCAAACCGCTTTACCCTCAGCCCCTTGACCCTAAATCCATTTATTCTTTGCACCTCAGCCTTTTACCCTAAGCCTTTTGACGCCTGACCATAACCCCTCAACCCGCTGCCTTTAGACATTTTAGCCTAAACTAAAACCCAGTTACCCTCAGCCCTACACCCATTACCCCACAGCCCTCAAACCTTTAAGCCGTGAAACCTGTACCCTGATCCCTTTTAGCCTAAACCCCTTTCCCCTTTCCCCCAAACCTCTTCACCTTGAACCCTTTACCTCTTTATCTGTTACTCTTTACCCTGAACCCTTCACCCACAAAACTGAAAATAACATCATAAACAAAATCTAAACCCTAAACCTCTGTAGCCCTAACCCCGAACCCTTCACCCCCTTGACCCCACGCCTCTTGATCAAATGGATCCAGTCGAAGCCCACCTCATCGATACCCAGACCGGTCTTCACGGCGACCTGCCGGAAGAGACGGGGGTTCGGGGCTCCCTAAACCCTAAACCTTAAACCCTAAACCTTAAACCGTAAACCCTAAACCCTAAACCCGAAACCCTAAACCGGGCTTCAGGTGGCAGAGTTTAGGGTTCTCTGGTTGCAGAGTTCAGGGTTTAGGGTGAAAGAGCCCTATTTTAAATCATAAACCCTGAACCCCAAGCCCTAAAACGGGAAGGACTGTAGAGGTTTTAGAGCCCTAAACCCTAAACCCTGAACCCCAAACCCTAAAACGGGAAGGACCGTAGAGTTTATAGGGTTGAGGGTTGCAGAGTTAAAGGTCTTGGGTGTCAGGCACGGAAAGGTCCAGGCTTCAGCCTTTCGGGAGTTTTAGGATTGTAGGGTTTAGGGTTTTCGGTTTCGGGTTTGGGGTTTGGGGTTTAGGGTTTCGGGTTTGGGGTTTAGGATTTGGGGGTTTAGGGTTTCGGGTTTGGGGTTTAGGATTTGGGGTTTAGGGTTTAGGGTTTGGGGTTTAGGGTTTCGGGAGTGGGGTTTAGGATTTGGGGTTTAGGGTTTAGGGTTTCGGGTTTGGGGTTTAGGACTTGGGGTTTAGGGTTTAGGGTTTGGGGTTTAGGGTTAAGGGTTTGGGGTTTAGGATTTGGGGTTTAGGGTTCGGGGTTTGGGGTTTAGGGTGTAGGGTTTCGAAGGTTCAAGGCATTTTGTGTTCTAAGCCTCGGCCCTTACCCCATTTTGGAGGGGAGGCAGGTTTCTGTCTCGGGTTTCAGCAAGCTCCAACCAATCTTCCACCGCTCAGGACCATAGGATTTTCAAGACCAGGCTCAGGGTGTAGGATAGTAGGGGCCCCCTAAAACCCTAAACCCTAAAATCCAAACCCTAAAACCCCAAACCCCAAACCCCAAACCCTAAACCCCGAACCCTAATTGCAGGGGGCGTCAGAGCCTAAGCTTCGAGCTCCCCACCGGAACCCACAAGGCTCTGAACCCAACTTTCGGCTTTGAAGGTGCTGGGGTTATCAAAAAGACCCGATGTTTACGGGTCCAGGGGTTTCGGGGTTGAGGGGTATAGGGGGTTGAGGGGTTGAGGGGTTGAGGGGTTTAGGGTTTAGGGGGTTTATGCTACCCCAATATACATATATATATATATATATGTATATGTATGTATGTATATATGTATGTATATATGTGTATAAATAAATAAATATATAAACAAGTTAGAACAAAGAAAGTGAAATATGTAATGCAGTTAGTGTTGCAGGGAAGTCAGCTTCAAGCGACGAAAGACCGAACGATTTTCCTCCGAGAGAGACACCGCGGCACCTCCATGCGCTTAGGCAGTACGTGCCTTGCTATCATCACATTCCTCTTGTCACTCTCGCATCGGGACTGCCGGCGAGGTCGCCTAATCACCAACCCGAAATCCTAAATCCTAAACCCCAACCCCGAATCCTAAACCGCCCCAACTCCCACTTGCCGCTCTTTGAACCAGGTCCGGAAACGGCCTGGCTTTTCTGGTAACGTAGGGGCCTTAATAATTAGAATAGGGTTTTTGGGGCCCAGTATACTATAATTATAATAGGGAACCCCGAAAATAGTATAGGTAATTATTGAGGCCCCTAACCTTAAACCCTAAGCCCGAAACCCTCAACCCTAAACCCTACATAAGGAACCCCCAAAATAATATAGGTAATCATTGAGGCCCATATACTAAACCGTTATAGAACCCTTATAATGACCCTTGTAGCAGCCCGTTAAAGGAACCCTATTCTCATTATTGAGGCCCCCTACATTAGATCACAGTGCCACCCCCTAAACCCTAAACCCTAAACCCTAAACCCTAAACCCTAAACCCTAAACCCAAACCCTAAACCCTAGAAGCCCCAGAAATTTTGAGTGATGCGGCAGTCTAGCCGCCGGCAGAAGCCCTTAGCCTGCAGGATTCTTGTGGTTTAGGGTTTACTGTTCAGGGTTTAGGGTTTAGGGTTCAGGGTTTAGGGTTTAGGGTTTAGGGTTTAGGGTTCAGGGTTCAGGGTGTGGGGTTTAGGGCCCTAGCATCTCGTCTAAGATAAGTGTCTCATTCTGTCCGTCGCTTGATCATGACCCCAGCTAGGATCCCCTCATGAGCCATATTTCAGAAGCCTCCGTATCAAGCCGGCGGGCGCCGATGCTTCATCGGTGCTCCGACGTAGGTCGCGCATTTCTCGGCTCTTAAGCATTATGAAAACCAGGTTGGCCCGAACTGCTCTGCAGCCCACACCAAGCCGCAGCATCAGCTTCAGGCGTTCGATGCAGCAGCATCAGGAAATCTTTACAGGAATCTTCGGCTCGGGCTAGGAAAACGCGAGCAACAGGGAAAAAGGCAGGCAGGTCTTGTTGGGCAATGACAGCACATGAGTACCAGTGACAGCCAACGGTCAACTACCTCTTTAGCACTGTAGCCTCTGGCAACGAGTGGAAAACATTCCAAGACAAAGTTGTGTAGGTCCCACACTCCCTGCCTCTGCGGTTGACGGGCAAGCAATGTTCGAAAGACGCACATCTAAAACACTGTCTCCATCAAAACTCGGCTGTGGTAGTGGCTTTGCCAGCACAACTCCTCTCTGTCTGCAAACACGCGGGCGCGAAAAGCTCTTCCCTCACAGTCATCTGTCATAAGAGCTCCATCTTGGAACAGCCTACACCCCATGCTAGTCAACCTGTCAAACCTTGCAGCCAGGGTATTCCAGACACGCAACATCAACTGCGTGCGAAAACAGGCACCCTTCTTCAGGGTGCAAATGCTTCCACGCGCCGTTCTAAATCGGCCTCCTGTCAGCCTTAACCCTAAACCTTAAACCCTAAACCCTTAAAAAAGAGCCCTTAAAAAGAAACCCATGAAGGCACCGCTAAACCGTAAACCCTCAAGAACCCAGGAGTGTGTTCCTTCTTAACCAAATGTAGAGGCCTGAATAATTTGAATAGGGATTTAGGGCCCACGATACTAAGGAACCCTGAGGAATGACATCGGTAATTGTTTAGGCTTCTATAATATGGCGAGCTGAGAACTGGTGAGCGAAAGCTGCTAGGGGCCTTTCAGTGATAGTTGGAACAGGGGTTTAGGGCTTGGGGTTTGGGGTTCAAGGTTTGGGATTTAGATTTCAGGGGTTTAGGGTCGGAAAGAAACCCCGTGGAACAGTATCTCTAGCATTCAAGCTTCTATCTTGAACATAATCTGACCACACCCTAAGCCGCGCTCCATGAGGTACCCTTTGGGGACCCCTGCGCCACGATGGCCCACTGAAACCCCACGCCGTAGCATCAAAGCACATGAGCTACCGTCACTGTCAATCCTCCTATGTCCTATGACGGCACAAAGGCCCTAAGATGGGCCATGGTATGATAGAATGATCCCGTTGCAGAATCCTTTGTCGCTCCTTCCAGAAGGCCTTTGCACCCCATAAGCTTACTGTATAGCTGCAGAGCTCATGTAGAACGCGACACGAGAACCCTGGAACAAGCTACAGCTGCTTCAAGGAATGGCATCCTATATAAACCTTGAAACACAAATGAACGAAGCCGAAATCCCAAGCCCCTAAACCCTAAACCCTACACTTTAAACCCCTTCAACAACCGAGCCCGAAGACCCCTAAACCCTAAACCCTAAACTCTGAAAACCCCAATTTAGAACAGCCGGGATCTCTTTGGAAAGTTGAAAGCCTAAACCCTAAACTCTAAACCCAAAACCCTAAAACCCCCAAGTTAGAACAGCGAAATTTAGAACAGCCGGGATCTCTTGGAAAGTTGAAAGCCTAAACCCTAAACTCTAAACCCAAAACCCTAAAACCCCCAAGTTAGAACAGCCGGGATCTCCTGGAAAGTTGAAAGACTAAACCCTAAACCCTAAAACCTAAACCCCCCAATTTAGAACAGCCGGGATCTCTTTGGAAAGTTGAAAGCCTAAACCCTAAACCCTAAACCCTAAAACCCCCAATTTAGAACAGCCGGGATCTCTTTGGAAAGTTGAAAGACTCTCTCGGGGCAGCAGCCCGCAGCATCGTGACCCCATCTCCACCCCGAAGGATTCAATTTGCCAGAGGCAGAAGTAGTAGTATTAGGGTTTAGGGTTTGGGGTTTAGGGTTTAGGGTTTAGGGTTGAAGAGGGTTGAGGGTTTAGGGTTTAGGGTTTAGAGTTTAGGGTTGAAGAGGGTTGAGGGTTTAGGGTTTAGGGTTGAAGAGGGTTTAGGGTTTAGGGTTTAGGGTTAGGGTTTAGGGTTGAAGAGGGTTGAGGGTTTAGGGTTTAGGCTTTAGGGTTTAGGGTTGAAGAGGGTTTAGGGTTTAGGGTTTAGGGTTTAGGGTTTAGGGTTTAGGGTTTAGGGTTTAGGGCACTTCAAGCTAACTTGTGGAGTCTACTTCGCCTTTCATCCCAAGCCCGGCATGCAGGTGCGGCTCTTCGAT
>CAJNDV010030953.1:11621-30796 GCA_905221635.1 Symbiodinium sp. CCMP2456 | reverse complement strand
CCCCACCCCCCCCCCCCCCCCCCGGGTCGTAGTTCGCAACGCCTGTAGTACCAAATCCCAAATCGGAAAACCGAAATCCGCAACCCCTATAGCTCCTTCCACATATCACATGATCTCGGGCAGCTAGATACTTCCAGAATAACTCCCAAATACAACCCAAAACAGCCCTATATACACTCACCGAAGCCTAAATATACACTTGCCCCGTCTGCGGAAAGCCACCCGCTTGTCGGAGCTGTTGCCGAACTTTGCAAGCCTTCCCACGAGGGTTTTAAGGGTTTGGGGTTTCCAAGCTTGGGGAAAAAAGGACTGAGAGATCTAAGAGGGCATTTCTCTTCGGCTGGATGACGATTTGATGCGGTTAGAAGCATCGAACTTTCACAAAAGCTGTAATGTCTACCCATAGGCCCCACAGTGGTNNGTTCCTTTTTAGGATTACCTTATAGGATTCTAAACATGAACCCCAAAGAAGGAACTACTATGGGGCCTATGTCTATGGCTCGGGCTTAGGCTTAGGAGCTCAGGATCTCGGGCTAAAGATTTAGGCAGTCCCTTCAGGCTTCAGATTTCGGGCTAAGGGCTCAGGATGCAAGGATGTAGGTAATTCTCTAAATTCGGGTCCCTTTTTGGGGTCACCAATAGAGTACGGCACCCTTGTAAAAAGGACCCTAAAAGGGACCCTAATTTAGAGAACTACCCATGTAGGGATGGCGAAGTTTTCGGCGTCTGACGGTTTACATCAGAGGCTCACGACTTGATTCTAAGCTTTGGATGGGGATCAAAAGCTTTGTAGAGTGGATCTTCGAAACGATGAAAACCACCCAGGCCGAGGAAGGTCACAACCTTAATTAAAGGAAACTACAGGTGGGGAGTTTAGGGTATATAGACCTTCTATATATAAGGCTCCTATAACGGTAACTACCCACCTGAAATTGTCCTAGACTTAACACGAAAGGAACCCAGAGGGGTAGTTCTCTAAATTAGGGTCCCTGTCTTTCATACGGGTGCAGTACTGTATTGTGGACCGAAAATAGGGATCCTAATTTAGAGAACTACCCATATATCTCTTAACCCCCAACCCTAAACTCTCTCAAAAAAAAAACAGAGCCCACAAAGCCCTAAGCGCGAACCGTCCAATCCTGCTCCCCAGCAAGCCCTACATGCTCTACCCTAAACCCTAAACCCCCTAAACCCTAAACCCTAAACCCTAAACCCTAAACCCTAAACCCTAAACCCTAAACCCTAAACCCTCCGAGGGTTGCAGAACTTAGCAAGGCCCCGAAGATCCGAAACCCTCCCATGTTAGAGGGTATATACCCTGATGTAAGAGCCTTAATAATCAGAATAGGGTTTAGGGGGTCCTTTATAGTATCTATAATCTATAATTGTCATAAGGAGCCCCTACAATAGTATAGGTAATTATTCAGGCCCCTATCTTGTCATTCTGGGATTATTGTAGGGTTCGGGGCTGCAGAAAAGCAGGGGTGCTTCAGTATCTGCGCACGGTCTTGTCTCGGAAATCTCTGGCTGTAGCCGGCGCCTGGGGCGCAACTCCACCGTCCAAGTCCCAGTGATAGGAACCTTTCACTTTGATAGGGTTTAGGGGTTTAGGGTTTAGAGATTTAGGGTTTAGGGTTTCGAACTTTAGGGGTTAGGGTTCAGGATTTCTGGTTCGGAGTGATACACGAGAGGGGGCCAAGCTACCTGAACCCAAAACGAACCCCAAAGCATTCCGTCAACCCCAAACCACTGCAACCCGAACCCCAAACCCTAAATAAAACTCGAAACCCAAAGCACTAAACCCGAAACACTAAACCCTAAACCCGTAAACTTCGACCCCTCAGCCCTAGCCTAAACCCTCACTGACACCAGAAACGCCATGAGCCCTCAAATCCCTAAATCCTAGACCCTGCACATCGGCAAACCTCACCAAATGCTGATTAAACTGTCTCAGAAATAGTGCCCCCAACAAGGTATGTCACCACTATGCGCATCAAGATACTATGGGGCCTGAATCAATTAGAATGGGGTTTAGGATTCCTGTTTATAGCTTTTGTCTAATGGATCAGGCCCCTTATTACAGCCTCTCTCGAGGATTCAGTTTTTGCCGGAACCTCCTATAGATAGGGCTCTGTGACTGCATGGCTCGTACACCGCAGTGCTTGCGACATTGGGTCTAGCACACAAGGACCCAGGATCGGGGCAGGAACAGCATGGAAAGGGTTTAGGGTTCAGGGTTTAGGGCATAGTGTTTATGGTACTGCGTCCAATCTCTACGCCACTGCAAGTGCACCAAGCATCCCACTGGGGGCCAGAGGCCTGCAATAATATTCCTTAGGGCTCCTTACTAAAACTAGACTACCTGCATGTCCAGTATCC
The DNA here is from genome assembly GCA_905221635.1 of Symbiodinium sp. CCMP2456. NCBI lineage: Eukaryota > Dinophyceae > Suessiales > Symbiodiniaceae > Symbiodinium > Symbiodinium sp. CCMP2456. Next base: position 28,417 of record CAJNDV010030953.1, on the reverse strand, counting down.
CGGGGAATTTAAAGGTTGACATTTGAGAGTATATTGGGATAATATAGGGATTATCGTACCCCCAAAAAAGTTAAAGGTTGCCTACTCGACTACTAGGGATACTATACCACCCAAACCCCACTCTAGCTATTCAGACCCGCGTCGAATCTAGGGTTTAGGGGTTTAGGGGTTTAGGGTTTAGGGTTTACCCTAAACCCTAAACCCTAAACCCTAAACCCCAAACCAAACCTTTAACTTTGTAGCCCCATGACGCAGACCGACCTTAGAGCCTTCGTCAAGGCAACCGAAGCAAACCAACCTTAAACGTATAGAGTTAGGGTTTAGGGTTTAGGGTTCAGGGTTTAGGGTATAGGGTTTAGGGTTTAGGGTTTAGGGTTCACTATCCGGGCGGGTTTTTGCTGTTGTTTATGTGTTTTTGCATGCCCCTCTCCGTCAGTGCTGTTTGTCCCAAACCTTGAAAACGCAGTCCTGCGCGATGTGTTCGCACTCTTCCTGATATAAACGTATAGAGCCCTAATACCAGTAATTAGAATAGGGCTTTGGGGAGTATATTATGCTATAATAACTATAATAAGGAACCTCCACAATAGTATTGGTAATTATTTAGGCCTCTCTCTCTCTCTCTATATATATATCTATATATATATATATATATTGATCTATGGACTGAGTTGGGGGTTTGCTTAAGGTGTCAGGGACTCTGCAAGAGCTGATGCCACTGTAATCATAGATGGGCAACCTGGAAACTCGTGAGGGGTGGCAGCAGGTGTCCAACGATCCCCAAATCAAAGTTCCACACAGACCCCTGAACCCTAAACCCTAAACCCTAACCCCCAAACCTGAAGCCCTCAACCCTAAACCCTAAACCCTAAACCCTAACCGGCCCTAACCCCTAAACCCTAACACAGACCCCTGAACCCCAAAACCCCAAACCCCCAGTCCCAAACCCCTAAACCCCTTTACACTACACCGCTAAACCCTAATGTAGAGGCCTTAATAATTCGAATAGGGAGTTGGGGCCCATTCTACTATAACTACAACAAGCAAAACCCACCCCAAAAAATAGTATTGCTAATTCTTTAGGCCCCTAGATTAAACCCTGCACCCCAAGTCTCAACCCCTGAAACCACAAACCCTAAATGCAGCCTCTACAGCCGGCTTCTTAGAAACCCGGTGGGCGTCCTGGCTCGAAACAAGCGAAACGACTCGGGCATCGGGGTCTGCAGGGTTCAGGGCCCGTGGCTGAAAGTTACGAGTTTAGGCATAAGAGTCTGTAGGGTTTAACGTCGGGACCTTTAATAATTAGAATAGGTTTTTGCGCCCTTTTGTAGTTTACTTATAATAAGGAACCACCAAAATAGTATTGGTAATTATTCAGGCTCCTATATTAGGGCTTCGCTACAGCTTGAAACTAAGGGTTTAGGTTTCAGAATTTTCAGGGCCCTGGAAACACACCAGCGCATAATTGCATCACTACAGGCTGGGTTTAGGGGCTTCTGGTTTGTGTGGCGGGGAAACTCAAAGGATCACGGAACGCGGTGATTACGGGATTGGGGCTACAATGGTTATATCTTGGCAAACTACAGTGCAAGTTTAAGCAACTGTCATAAATATGAACCCCCAAAAGGAACTACCCATATATAAAAGGACCCCTCAAAGGGACCATAATTTTGACAACCACCCATATATAACCCTACCTTAAGAAACCCAAACCCACTTTTTTGTAGGTTCTTATTATAATCCCTAATATGGGATTTATAGGGACCCTACAAAAAAGTAGGTTTTGGGTTCTTAAAGTATTCAACGTGCTTTCAGCTGCACCGATGAACCAAGGAAAGCTGGTCCCACGAAGAGCCAGCCAGCATTGGCGTCCCGCCTGCCTTCACCCCGACACATCCTACCCAGACCCCCAAAAGGATCTGAAAAAAAGGTCCCCTAATTAGGGACCCTAACTACTAAAGGGTACTTTATAGGAACCCCCTTACGGGATCTAGTTTTTAGATCCTTTTGGGGGTCTGGGTAGAGCCCCAAACTAGCAATTGCCCCTGAAACTCAAGCTTTAAGTACCAGTTAGGGTTTAGGATTTAGGGTTTAGGGTTAAGTGCCATCCGATCCGTAAGGATTTTGAGTCCTAACCCTTTAACGTCGAACCCTGACCCTTCAAACCCAAACCTCCAAGCGTCAATGTTCCCCAAGCCCCATCCCTCGAACGTAAATTTCGGATCCGATGGAGAACAGTCCTCACAATCCAGAAAGGACACGAAGGCAAACGACTGCGGCTCCTGTTCTGCTGAGGTTAGGGCTTTTAGGGTTTCGGGTTTAGGGTTTAGGCCTTACTAGGTGTCGAATTCAACAGTCCCCAAAATTACTTGCAATTACGGCTCTATAGTAAAGAATAAGGAGAATTTCCAATTATCCCAAAACGACACATAATTCAAGGTTTAGGGATCTGAGGTCTCAGGCACTGAGAGCCTTGGGCTTCAAGGATTCTCTCGGGTTTAGGGCTTACCGGAACCCTGACAAATGTACCCTAAAGCCTAAACCCTAAACCCTACTTCAAGCTTCACAGGTTTTGTTGATTCAATGCTCGGGCTGTCGGGCCTCATGAACTCCAGGATTTCAGGCTTGCTCATTCCAGGTATACCCTAAACCCTAAACCCCAAAACCAGAACCCTAAACCCTAAACCCCCAAACCAAAACCCTAAACCCTAAACCCACAAACAAAAACCCTAAAGCCTAAACCCCAAAACCAAAACCCCAAACCCTAAACCCAGCTTCTTCTTAGAGGACTGCAGTGTAGGTTTCAGGTTGAGCCTGCGGTAATTTTCAGCTCGGAGCTCTTAATATAGAGGCCCTAATATGTATCACTAGAACAGGATTTTGGGTACATTATACTATAGTTACAATAAGGAGCACTTCAAAAAATTTGGCAATTGTTTAGGCTAAACCCTAAGCCCCAAACCCTAAACTCTAAACCCCAACCAAGTACCTGGCCTCGGGTCTAGGAGCCAGGAGCCCTTAGAGTTTAGGGTTTAGGGGTTTCGGATTTAGGGTTTAGGAGGTTTTAGAAGAGCTCCGAGATCAGAGTCTTATGGAAGCTTCGGGTTTTAGGATGCTTCGTATGTTAGCTTAGGGTTTTAGGGTTTTCTTATGTGAGCTGAAGGGTTTAGGGCTTTATTATGCTTGGGGTTTGAGGTTTTCTGATGTTACTTTATTAGAGGATTCTAATGCTTTCTTAGGGGTGCCCAAAAAAAACCTTCAAAAGACTGAGTTAACTGTGACGGAAGCAAGTAGCTGGCTTCCGTCGCGATTTAATAACACTCTTTGACAAGCTCCCACTCCAGTGTTTCGTCAGTTCGCGACTCCTCTGCGCTAGGAGCCCCTCCCGTTTAGGGTTTAGGGTTTAGGGGTTTAGGGTTTAGGGGTTTAGGGTTTAGGGGTTTAGGGTTTAGGGTTGCGGCTACCTTTTATGTAGTAGCTGAATACGACATTGCTTCCCACTCCTGTGTCGTTGGCCGTCGAGGAATTCGAGCACCTGGACAATGTGTCAGTACAATACAAGGGCCTCAATTCAAGGGAAGGGTTTAGGGGGTAAATTATTTAGAAAAAATGATCGCGAGGAACCCTGAGGAACAGTATCGACCATATTGCACGCCTTGCCTAAACCCTAAACCCCCGAGTTAAATATTCCCACTCAGCTGGCATCATGGCTCAGGCAACGAGGAGGATGGTCAAAACTCCGAGTAGTCATGTCATACTAGGGTCTAGGGTTTAGGGTTTAGGGTCACTTAGGCTCACTGATGCTGGCATGTTCCTCCGAGTGGATGCTGTAATGACATGGGCGCATGCAGCTAGGCAGGAAGTGCCGAAAGAAAACACGAAAGCCGAAACTGTGCTCGAAGCTTCAAACAACCACCAACCCCAAGGTTTCGGTGATGTTCTCGGCATGTCGGTGCTTGTGGGGTTTTTAATTTCAGAACTGCCCATGAAAACAATGGCGACGGTTCCAAGCTTCTGTGCCGGTTACGACAGAGAGAACACACGCCTGTTTGGCACTTGGGTACCCGAAATTCCGTGTTAAATAAAGACAAAAAAACACCCTAAACCCGAAACTCTCAACCCCTAAACCCTAAACCCTAAACCGTTAAAGACTATTGCCTATCTTTGTTTCGTCTAGGCGGTGGCTATTTAGGGCTCCACGTGAAGTCGACCTCTACATGACATCAGGAAAGCTCCAGGTCACCTTCTCGGGCTTCAGGTAGGGTTTAGGGTTAAAGGTTTAGGGTTTAGGGTTGAAGGTTCAGGGTTTAGGGTTTAGGGTTTAGTGTTTAAAGTCTTTTTGCTTAGGTAGGAAACCATGAGATTATCGACCCTGAAGCCTGAACCCCTGCAGCCCTCAACCCCTAAACCCTACCATCTTAAATCCTAGACCTATAAACCCCGAACCCCCAAATCCCAAAACCTCAAACCATGGGGACCCGAATTGTGCCCGAGACCCGGAGCCCGGAACCCAAAGCCCTGAGGCCCTAAACCCTGCGCAGACCCCAACCCCAAAGCCATTAAACCGTCCTGAGGGCTGCACAGACCACCATGCCTCAGCACTTTCCCTTACTTAGGGGGTTCAGGGTTTTGCAATCTGCGGGGTTCCTACGGGCTCCTCATCAGCCTTAGGGCTTACGGTTAAATTTAGGGTGTGGAGCTGGGCGCATTAAGGTGCGTTTCTATCCGGACGGCAGGAACACTATTGATGTCAGCTCTTCGGACCGCTGTTGCATTCAGGAGTCAAGGACATTTTCAGGTGGGTACTTACCGTTGTAGGAGCCTTCTAGAAGGTCTGTATACCTTATAGAAGCCTTATAGAAGCCCTATATACCCTAAACTCCCCACCTGTAGCTTCCTTTAGTAGTAGTCCCCAAACCCTAAACCTCATGATAAGGATCCTTCTTCGAGGTTGGGTCTATGTTCTTAGTCGGCTCGAAAGCTTCGAAGAATCTGCGGCAGGCTGATTGACGGTTTAGGGTTTAGGGTTTAGGGTTTAGGCCCCCAAGTCCCGCATGATGGAGGCAGAGGGGGCCAGTAACACGCAGAATGGAATTTTTTTGGGGGTATATTTTAATACAGTTGTAATAGTCCCTAGACCCTAAACTCTAAACACAAAGGAGCCCTCAGGAATAAGATTGATAACTATTCCTTAGGGGCTGAGTACCCTAGCCCAAAAAAGGTTAACGTTTTGAATTATAGTAGGGTTATAAGAGCCCCAAAAGGTTAAAGGTTACCTACTCAGCCACTAAGATTCAGGCTTCTACATTGGCCTTCCAGACTGCCTAGCGCCGCCAGGATGAACGCGGAAATGGGGCTTTAGGGTTTAGGGTGCAGGATTATTTAGGGTTTAGGGTTTAGGGTTTAGGGTTATTTAGGGTTCAGGGTTTAGGCCGTCTTTTGAAACTTGTGTTGTGATGGTTGGCAGCTGTCTTGGCTTGTTTAAATGAGTACGATGCGTCTTATGAGCTGAATGTTCGTCAAGGTTCGTGATGATCGACTTTGCTCAAAATGACCCTTCGGGTGGCCCCAAATGTGGGACCGATGTTTGTGACATCTAGCATCTGTCCATCGTCTAGTGGGTCTTCTCTGCTGTGTGGCAGTGTGTATTTACTGTCCGCAGCAGTTGGAGTGGTGGAGCATGTTCTGGTCGGGTTGGGAATCCAAATTAGTCAGGGTTGGGCGTGCGTGAACTTCGCGAAATGCGCTGTTTGTTGGCTATACCCTAGGGCTCCAAGTATACAAANNACTTTGGGGTCTAAAGTCTATAAATAGTGCCTACTTTGGGCTATTTGGAGCCCCAGGGATAGTGTTCGAGGAGCATCCATCACACAGTTCTTATCGCACCCCTTCAACGCTTCAGACTCGGCATGCACGGCTCTGACTTGCGTGTGCAAGCACGGTACTCGAAACCAGCCATGACAGCAATGACAGTGAATCAAATAAAAGCTACATCAATATCTATATACATCCAGCAACATGCCGTAAAGCCTCGAACGCTTAACTTTTGAATCTCTCCAGCCCCAATGCCCTAAATCTTTAACTATGAACCCTACAACTGGGACTGCGTAACTCCCTGATCCTCAGGAAATGGCCAAAGCTCGAGAATGCCTCGATCAAAGCCTGCGCAGAGATCTCTGGGCTTAAGCTTAGGATTCCATGTAGATGTGCACAGATGGGCGTACGCAGGCATGTCTTATGTGCGTATCCAGGTATGTACGTATGCAGGTATGTACGTAGACGTAGGTATGTCCAGGCATGTATGTATGTGTGTGTGTGCGCATGTATGTATGCATGCATGTATGTGTGCACGCATGTACACGTGTGTGTGTGTGTGTGTGTGCGTGTGTGTGCGTGCGCATTCATTGATGCATGCATGTCTCGTTGCAAAAGGCGCCATAGTCAGTTCTATCTTCTAATTAAACTACCATAACCGTCATCCCACCCCTCTACCCCTAAACCCCGACACCGCAAGCCTCTAACCACGAAGCCCAAACCCCTTACCCGTGAACCCCTAAAAGCTCTAAACAATTCCCTTACACTTACACTTCCCTTAGGATAACCCTTATAGAAGCCTAGAAGGAACCCTAACCCCCCCAAGCCCTGATCCGATAGTAAGGGCCAGATACAACTCATCCACTTCGGAGCCCTTCAAATTCTAAGCACTCTCTAAAGCCCTGCACCTCAATCCTCGAAATAAACCTCATGAACCCTGTCAAGACCTCTTACAGACCTTATGGACCCATGAAGCAAATCCTGTGGATCTCGAACGGAATCTAAGCCCTGCACCTCAATCCTCGAAGTAAACCTCATGAACCCTGTCAAGACCTCTTACAAACCTTATGGACCCATGAAGCAAATCCTGTGGATCTCGAACAGAATCTAAGCCCTGCACCTCAATCCTCGAAGTAAACCTCATGAACCCTGTCAAGACCTCTTACAAACCTTATGGACCGATGAAGCAAATCCGGTGGATCTCGAACAGAATCTAAGCCCTGCACCTCAATCCTCGAAGTAAACCTCATGAACCCTGTCAAGACCTCTTACAAACCTTATGGACCCATGAAGCAAATCCTGTGGATCTCGAATAGAAGCCCCTGTGGAGCCGTTCAAGCAGCCCTAGCCCCCTAAAGCCCCGTTTAATCCGGAAAACCCCAAACCCCAAACCCCACCCCAAACCCCTAAAGCCCCGTTTAATCCCGAAAACCCCAAACCCCAAACCCCACCCTAAACCCTATAAACCCTAAACCCCTAAAACCCTAAACCCTAACTCCCTAAACCCTAAACCGTAAACCCTAAACCCTAAACCCTAAAGCCGAAACCCTAAACCCTAAACCCTAAAGCCGAAACCCTAAGCCCTAAACCCCGAAACCTTTTGTCTGGCACCTGCTCCGTCAAGAAAGCCCCCAAAGGCGGCGCGCCCGGGGCATCTTCCCACTGCACGTGCACATCCTTCGGCTTAGGACGGGTTTAAGGCTTTTCAGGGATTTTAGGGTTTGGGGTTTAGGGTTTGGGGGTTTAGGGCTTATAGGGTTTTTTAAAGAACAGAATTGCCGTCTTAGTAATCATTATAAGGTTTGAGGAATAGTGCAATCTTGAGAAAACTTCTGATGGAATAGTAAGCATTGCAAAGCACTCCGGCCTCTTTATTGGGACCCTTAGTTCAGGGTTTGGGGGTTTGCCTGAAAGGGTCGATGAGCATTGCCAGGAAGGTTCTGGAAGAAAGGGTCTAGGATTTAGGATTTAGGGTTTAGGGTTAGGTTGTACCCATAGGGTTTTCAGGTTCTCGGAAATGTTTTTTTTGGTATCCCGCGTCTTAGGGCCCTGTCTAGAGTTTCCTAAGGGCACAAGGGTGATAGAGTTATAGTTCTAGCGCTTCTGTGGGATTTAAGGCTGTTTAAGGTTCCCTAGACCCTGAACCCCAAATCCTGAACCCCAAGCCCTATATGGAAGTTCAAAAAAGTTTTGTGGCAAAGACCTGCTTCCCGTGCCCTGGACCTCTTGTAAAAAGTCTGGCGACTTTCATGGCCTTAGTGATTCGAACAAGACCTTGGAGGATAATTCTAGTATAAGTCTACGAGGGCGGTAGGTGCCTACGATTTAACTGATTGGTTTCAACGGAGTTATCCGGAATAAAAACCGCTTCTGAAAACCGTACAAGCACTTCCAAACCACTGAGAGCAGGGACAGTCAGAAATGCCGCTCAGGCATGGCAAGACTTGACTGCGACCGGTAGTCGACAAACCCTTAAGCCACCAGAGTATACGCACGTAAACCTGCAGGCACCGGCGTTTCAACGCAACATCCAGCAACCCTCAAACAACCTGTGTATATAGATAAATATATATATATATAGATAGATATAGATATTTATATTTATTTGTATTTATACTTATTTATTTATATGTACACATACATATACTTATATTTATATACTTATATTTATATGTATATACACATACCGAAATAAGGCTCAACCCGATGCTTTCGCAATTAGGGGGAAGTGTGAGAGGACGAGTTTCGGGCTATTAAGACAAAACTTTCCGACTCAACACACACAGCAAACCCTACCTCACCCCCAAAAGTAGGTGAAGTAGTGGCCCAGAACCTATAAATAGGCTATTCTTCTACATACTTTCAGGGTCCAGGTAAGGAGTAAATCTCGCACAAACTTGGGCCCTATACCTCATTCGGGGACAACAGGAGGGACCCCTAAAAGGGACCCCTAATCCTAATACCCTATATAAAACCCTTATATACCCATTATATAGCCTCATAAAGCCCCTATATAACCCCCTAAACCCTAAACCCTAAACCCTAAACACTGAACCCTAAACCCTAAACACTAAACACTGAGCCCTATAGTCTCAAAAGCCCCTATATAACCCCAAGGGTCCCTTTAAGGGTCCCTCCTTTAGTCCCCTGACCTAATCAACCCAAGCCCTCGACCTACGACATCCGAAAACCCTTAGCTAAAGGAAACTACAGGTGAGGAGTTTAGGGTATAGGGTTTAGGGGTTTAGGGTATTTGGGGTTTAGGGTTACTAGGGCTTCTATACGGCTTCCATAAGGTATATAGACCTTCTATAAGGCTCCTATAATGGTAACTACCCACCTGAGAACGTCCTAGACTCTAGAACTTGGGACCGGGGAGCCCGGGTTCGTAGATATGGGTAGTTCTCTAGATTAGGGTCCCCTTTAGGGTCCGTTTTGTAAGGGTGCTGTACTCTATTGCGGACCCAAAAAGGGACCCTAATTTAGAGAACCACCCATATAGTAACCCTTATAGTACCCTTAATTATAATACCCCTTATAGACCCCTTTAAGGAATCCTAAACCCTTATAGTACCCTTATAGGAAACCCTTGTAGACCCCTTTGAGGAATCCTTTTTTGTTCTAGACTTAGCGGTCCGTCAGCCCACGGGATGCACGGAAGGAGTCGTCGCGCCCCCGCGCGGAGGTGAAGAACACCCTGGCCTGCGCATTTTGTTGCAACTGGTCCCCTAACCGTAAAACCCTAAACCCTAAAACCCTAAACCCCTAAACCCTAAAATCCTAAACCCTAAACCCTACAACCCTAAAGCCCTAAAAACCCTAAAAACCCTAAATTCCTAAAACCCTAAAACTCTAAAACCCTAAATTCCTAAAACCCTAAAACTCTAAAACCCTGAACCCTAAATCGCACGAGACAGAGTCCCACTAAATCCTATAAAAAGCAGGGGCGTAGGATCTATCTTACGGGTGTCTCTGTAACAGGAACCCTTCGGAGTCCTTATCAGGGTTTAGGGTTTAGGGTTTAGGGTTTAGGGTGTCTCTGTAACAGGAACCCTTCGGAGTCCTTATCATGGTAAGGCTTATAGGGTTTAGGGTTTAGGGTTTCCTCCGGAGTACTTATCATGGTAAGGCAAGCAACCCAGGAGAAGCCCTAAGCCGTGGGGTCAGCGACGTCTCTACGAAGACAGCGCAGATCTTCGGTTCAGCCATGAAACGTATCTGCAAAGAAGATTTTCTTTTACCGATTGGCTGTATTTTGTATCACCGAAGCAACTGCGAACCCAAGCCCAGGTGCCAGCTAGAACCTGCACCTACCTGCGTGCCGGGTGCACCGGGGACATGGTCCCGAGACAGCCTGCGGACACTGGTGAGAAAGCGGTGCAAGCTCTGTGAAGCAGTGACATTGTGCCCGGCATCCTCCGCATCTGTCAAATTCCAGACACTCTTCTTTCGCTGGCAGAAATGTTTGATCAGCTTGGCTATGCTGCGCTGATCCTGCCAGAAGGCGTCGGTCATGTGAATTTTGACGTTGACACGAGAAGCAGAAGCTTGGTAATGGCGGATAAGCTTCAGCCTGCTGCTACCACGCCAGTGATCTGCGGACACTTACAAGTACGCATTGCTTCAGGAATTCCACCATGAATCATCCATATCCCAACTTTTCGAATCTTTCACGGAAATCTTGACTCCAAACCGCCTGGACCCACATTATCTCAACAGTGCACTGCTACTCCTGCTTTTTTTCATTGCGCTAAACTCCACGTTGCCCTAAGCCCTGACACCCCCAAACCCTAACGCCTACAACCCCAAGCCCTATGACAACCCTAGCCCGCCTTACAGCTACAGAACTTGTGAACTGGTCCCTGCCTGACCCCTTGATCACAAGGGTACCCCTTCTTCTTGCGATTCAGGTTTTCATAAGGGAACCTTACAATAAAAAGGGCAAAGGGGCACTGCTCAGGAACCTCCTACACAACAAACCCTAAACCCTGAACTCTAAACTGAACCCTAAACCCTAAACCCTAAACCCTAAACCCCAAAGTGAACCCTAAAAATAGTAAACAAGGCAAGAGGGCACTACTCAGGAACCTCCTAAACCCTAAACCCTGAACCCCAAACTGAACCCTAAACCCTAAACCCCAAACCCCAAACCCTAAACCCTAAACCCTAAACCCTAAACCCCAAAGTGAAGGAGCCCTCGAGCCCTGAACCCTTGGGGGCTCAAGGCTGCGCCGGCCTCCCCTCGCCAGTCGGTCGGGTCAGTCTCGTTCAGCATCCAGCGTACCTTGACCTTGCGGGTAGGGGTTAGGGAACCCTAAACCCTAAACCCTAAACCCTAAACCCTAAACCCTAAACCCTAAACCCTAAACCCTAAACCCTAAACCCTAAACCCTAGTTTAGGGTTCAGGGCCTTGACCTCGGGGATAGGGCTTATGGGTTTAGGGTAGCAGGGTAGACGACAAGACAACATGCGATAATACGTACGAACATCTATGTTAGGGTTTAGGGTTTAGGGTTTAGGGTTTAGGGTTTAGGGTTTAGGCTTATCTTGGCGTAGCTTATCTATCTATGTATCTTTATTCTTCTAAAGAACATACAAGGCAAGACAAGACATCATAATGGAATCTAAAGCTTCAGGTCTAAAGTCCTTGGCATCTTTGGCTTAGACTCGTGTTTTGGAGGGGGTCGGGTTTAAGCTCCCCTAAACTTAAAACACAGAGTTTAGGCGTTGGTGGTTAGAGGATCGAGGACGGCGCATAAAAGGAACCCTCTACGCCCAGAACACTCAAAGTATAGATCCCTTAAGGGAGCACCAGAGCCCTTAACCTTGCATCCTTGAGGGCGGCGAAAATCATCCTCAAACCCTAAACCCCAAACCCGAAATCCCCCCAAAAGAACCAAGAGAACCCCAGAAAAGAGAATCTCTAGACCCTATACCCAAAACCCGAAATCCACCCCCAAAAACCCAAGAGAACCCCAGAAAAGAAAACATCCTAAAACCCTAAACCCCAAACCCGAAATCCCCCAAAAAACCAGAGAAAAGCACATCCCAAAACCCTAAACCCCAAACCCGAAATCCCCAAAAAAACAGAGAAAAGAACATCCCTAAACCTTAAACCCTAAACCCGAAATCCACCCCAAAACAACCTAACAAAGACAATCCCTAAACCCTAAACCCAAAGCCCCAAACCCGAAATCCACCCCAAAAAGAAACCTAAACCCCTAAACCTAACAAAGACAAACCCTCGGGCCGCCACATCTGAGCTGACGCCAGGGATCGCCTCGACGAGTCTCTCGACGGCCGCCTTGCCCCAACCTGGGCTAAGGCCCGTTTAGGGTGCAGGTGTTTAGGGTTTAGGGTTTAGGGTTTAGGGTTTAGGGTTTAGGGTTTAGGGTGCAGGTGTTTAGGGTTTAGGGTGCAGGTGTTTAGGGTTTAGGGTTTAGGGTTTAAGCCTCAGGGTCCAAAGGACCCAATACTAAGGTACTTTGGTTGCGGATAGTTGTTATCTAGGCTAATATTTGGGAGAGTAGATGGTTATTACGTAATTTCGCGAGCACATGATTGCCCATTGCCTGCTTCAAGACTAGCAAAGCTGCTAATATAGGGGCCTCAAGAATTACCTACATTATTTCGGGTGGTTCCTTATTATAACTATAGTATAGCGGACCCCCATTGCCCAAACCCTACTCTAGGTTTTGCGGCCCAACTTCAAGTTTGGCTATACCGAACCCTTGTTCCCCTAAGATGCTGAAACCCTAAAACCCTTGCTCGACAATGATCTTCGTACCTGGTACATGAGGCTTCAAGGCTTCTCACTCCCTTTTTGGGTAACTTTCTAGTCCCTAAGTATGACCTAGTTTACTATAAGATACCCCCTCAAAAGAACGAGTAGAGCATGCTAAACCCTAAACCCTAAACCCTGCTAAACCCTAAATCCTAAATACTATCCCCTGTAGAACTTGGGACGGGAGAGCGGAGATTGTCGGTGCCCGGGTTCGTAGATACCTAAACCCCCCAACAGTAGGGTTTAGGGTTTAGGGTTTAGGGTTTAGGGGTTTGGGGTTTAGGGGTTTAGGGTTTAGGGTTTAGGGAACTTAATGGCCCAAAAAACGTCTTAAAGGCCATTGTTCCACATACTTTTGGGGTCCAGGTATGGTTTAGGTGTCTGGATCTTCAAGTGTGTTGATTTCGATTTCAGGGCTCAGGGGTTTAAGGGTTAAGGGTTTAGGGTTTAGGGTTTACAGCCGGGAATGTCGCATCAACTGAGGCTTGCCTTCTGATAAGCCTGTGGTGGTTTTCGAACCATGGATTACACTGCGACGCTCAAGTTGTACATGAAGATACGAAACCCTAAAGCCCTAAAGCCATAAAGCCTACCTCACATCAACCCCTACTTAACGTTTGTATAAGCCTATGACTAAATTAGGGCCCCTTTCTAGGTCCCCAATACACTACGGCACCCTTAAAGAAAGGACCCCCAAGAGGCACCCTCATTTAAAGAACTACGCATATAAACGCCTCGAAGACTCCCAAACCCATGTAGTTCCAGGGACTGAATATACCCTAAACCCTAAACCCTAAACCCGGGGTTTCGGTGCATGTTACAGAAGGTCATCACAAGGACATCTTTTAAGGGAGCCCCGTATATTAGGGACCGAGCAAAGCCCCCCCAACTTAACTCTGAGCACCAGGCTGGCGGGGATGTGCCGAACCTGTCCACTGAATGGGCTATGTGGGATTACTTGGAGGATCATGGGACTTGGTAAGTAAGGTTATAAGTCCCTCAATTGGGGTTATAAGTAAATATAAGTATAGTTACCTTAATTATAACCCTACTTACTGAGTCCTATGATTAGGGGTTTACGAACCACTCTAAATCCAAAAATCCCAATCCTGCACGGCTTTGGGTCTAGGGCTTAAGATTTTGGGTCGGAATGAAGGCTTAAAGCTTTAAGGACGCAAGGTTTAGTACTTGGGCCTCTCGAACCTTCAGGCTAAAGCGCTTGCTTGGTGAAAGGATAACCCTACCTATAGGCCCTAAAGTAGTTCCTTCTTGGGGCTCATATATAGAATCCTATAAGGTAATCCCAAAAAGGAACTAGTATGGGGGCCTATGGGTAAACCCTGCACCCTAAACCCTAAAGTCCGTGTGGGGCTCAGGAGCGTCTGTTTGCCAAGAGGGTCCAAGGTCAGGTAGGGTTTAGGGTTTAGGGTTTAGGGATTTACCAGGACCCTAAAGAACCCACCTTTCTAGGGTTCCTTATTATGATTTCTTTATGTATACATCCTCAAAAAAGTAGGTTCTTTACCTTGACCCACCAGAACCTACTTTTTTGTAGGGTCCATATAAATCCCATATTAGGGTTTATAATAATAACCTACAAAGAAAGTGGGTTTGGTAGGTTAAGGTAGGGTCTAGGAGGGACTGCTGAGGCCTTGTGACCCGAGAATCTCGAAAGAGAAAGTACACACCCGAGAGCCGGAGTTACAGGCTTACTGACGAGCTTGAACCTTAGAATACCCAGAGAACCCAATACCCCTTAATTAAGGAAGATACCTTAAATCATAATATTAAGGCCCCTATATTTTTAAGGTATATTTCCTTATTTGAGGGGGTATCGGGTTCTCTGGGTAGCGGCTCCAGCACACAAGGCCAGACGGTCTGCTTGCTTATTTTTAGCTGAGAAGAATTGGTGAAGCTCTGGGGATATCTCCAAGAATGCAGGTTAAGTCTAGCAAACAACCCTAAACCAAAAACCCCTAAACCCTAAGCCCTACGTTGTAGTAAGCAAAGAGGCTGAAGCACGAACATCACGGACTACTGAACTCGAACACCTTGACCCTAAAGCCTTCTTGAGTACGTTGAGTTGGCTCCGTCCCAAGTATAGCTTCTGTGTCCGAAACCCTGGTTCTTCGTTTTGTAGGAAGCTGATTAAAAAATCCCTGGCCCTATAACCTCAAGATCTTAAGATCAGGTTCCTATGGTAGGATTTGGTGGACCAAACCAAACGGCCCAAGCCCGCGGCAACCATCTCACGGCCACTGCTCTGGCGAGGTTCGAAGGGATTGGTCGGTGCCTTGGCGGCAATATAGGGGCCTGAAAAGTATAGCTAGAATGAGGAACCCAAAATTAGTATGGCTAACAATTCAAGCTCCTTTAGTATGCATTGGAAGCACTTCGAGCCCTCGCGACCGCTAACACTCGCCTCTTGCTTCTGCTGCCCCACACCCACTTCAACTTCCAAAGCTCCTGCTGCCACTACGGCCACGACAGCGACTATGACTACGATGACGACGACTACAGCGGGGCCCGGGCTGGTTGCGCCGCTTCATGAACGGCCAGCCTGGACTCCGGTGCTCATTTTCCAAGTTCTGAGCAGATTTTGGTATAGCTTTTGAACTTTCTTTGTAAGAGCCTAAGGTGTTGTTTGAAGCATGCAGGTTCCGGTTTTTGGAGCTTGCAGGTTCCGGTTGCGTAATGTAAGGGTTTGAGCAAGTGGTAACGGTGTTCCCATGTCTTGCCGTCCTCCCATACGCTGGATCCGGAATCGAAGATGATGAGCTTCGGAAACAGTCTACCTATAGTCTCCAGTGTAGTTTATACTTGGGGATACCATATAAAATCCTTAATATACATATATATATATATATATGGTTCAACCAGAAAAAGGAACTACAATGGAGACTATATAGGTAGGGCTTAGGATTTAGGGTAAGGTTTTAGCTCAGGGCTTAGACTTTACAGCCTCTGGGCTTCCAGCGTATGGGCAGCTAGAGCCTCCTTGTGAGTTTTTCCAGGGGTAGCTCGGCAGCGATTCCGGAGTTAGGTACTAAGGTGGGGTGCATAGCGATTACAGCAGCTCCCTAAACCCTAAACCCAAAAACCTGACCCGAAGCTCTGGGTTACCCACCGAACGAAATCAGCCAAGCCAACAGCCCGGAACACGATATTCTACCCAAGATCCAGAAGCCCTCCAGAACCGAAGCCCTAAACGCTGTATTCTACCCTACATCCAAAAGCCCTCCATTATTATTAAGGTTAGTATTGTTGTTGTGATTATTATCACTATATTGTTATTTTACTAAGGTTATTATTGTTATTGTCTTTACTATCACTTTTACAATTCTTGATCTTCTTATTATTATTCGTATTACTATTGTTATTATTATTATTGACCCTGGCCCCCATACCTTGCGTACGTTCCGGGCCTCATCGCCAGCCTCGCCATCTCCTCAGTCGGTAGCAACGTCAGCCCCACCGAAATAGATAGGGGTAGTTCTCTAAACGAGGGTCCCTTTTAGGGTCCTTTTTATAAGGGTGTCGTACTATTTTGGGGACCTAAATGGGGACCCTAATTTACAGAACTACCCAAATACATATGGGAAGTTCTCTAAATGAGGGTACCTTTAAAGGGATCGATAAGGGTCTCTATAGGGCTTCTATAGGGGAACTATAAGGGTTCTGTATGGGTAGTTCTAGAGAAATACATATTGTTTGGGTACTGCCTCAAGACAGTAGCAGTCTATAGTAGGGCCAGGTTTAGGGTTTAGGGGTTTAGGGTTTAGGGTTTAGGGTTTAGAGTTTTGGGGTTTAGGGTTTAGAGTTTACGGCTTGGGTTTAGGGTTTAGGGCTATTAAGGGCCTTATATGTCTCTATCATGAATATTATCCAACTGTTACTGAGTGGGGGCAGTATCCAACATATTGTGCACTACAGCGAAACTCAGAAAGATGGAACATGGGCTTAGGAAGATTTGTGCTAGGACCCCTTATACTTTACTTTGAGGGCATGGGGATAATGATGTCCCAACTTTCTGGCTTCTACTGTATAGGGTTTGGGTTGAGGGTTTAAGGTTTAGGTTTTGGGGTTTAGGATACATGCTATACACTACACTACGGTTGAGGGTTTAGGGTGTAAGGGTTTAGGATATGTACTATACACTAACCCTAAATGCTTGTAATGCTTGTAATGCTTGTTCCG
>CAJNDV010030953.1:1303-11521 GCA_905221635.1 Symbiodinium sp. CCMP2456 | reverse complement strand
TTGAATCGAAAGAACCAGTCTAGGGTCAAAGCCTAAACCCTAAACCCTAAACCCTAAACCGTAGACTATACCATGTCGGGGTTCTACTTTGAAGTTGTAACGCTTGGGGTCTGGCATGTAATGTGTAAGTTTTCTGAAAATTTCAGGTTTCGGGTCTACGTCCATGGTCTGGAGCTTGGGGTTTATAGGGCTGCAGCTTTTGGGCTTGAAACCCTCAACCCTAAACCCTAAGGCTTTCGATGGCTTCCAGGGTTTAGGACTTGGTCCAGGCTTTGCCGTTCAATCTGCCAGGAAGCGTCGGGTCCCGAGTTTCGCTTTGTAACGGTTAAAGTTTAGGGTTTAGGGTGTAGGTGAAATGCTTACCCCTTCAATAAGCCAGGGAAATAAAAGATTAAACTTTCAGATTCCTACTAAATTATAAGAACCCAAAACGCTTATAGGTCGGGTATTGGAAAACTAAGACTGTACGTGTTTGGCA
This sequence comes from Symbiodinium sp. CCMP2456, assembly GCA_905221635.1. Taxonomy (NCBI): domain Eukaryota; class Dinophyceae; order Suessiales; family Symbiodiniaceae; genus Symbiodinium; species Symbiodinium sp. CCMP2456. The sequence continues at coordinate 11,043 of CAJNDV010030953.1, read as the reverse complement.
GATTCAGTCGGCCTTCTCCTGTTTCAGTGCAGCTGAAGCGAACGCAGTCAACATATTCCCCCAAGCCCTGCTATGCCAATGATCTCCTCCCTTCCTCTCCTCCTCCTCCTCCCCTTATCTTGACGACCTCTGCTGTCTGCTGTTATTCCTCCTCCTAAACCCCAAACCCTAAATCCTAAATCCTAAGCCCAAACCGCAAAACCCAAAACCCTAAAATTCTCCTCCTCCTCCTCCTCCCATCCCGACGGCCTTCTGAGTTATCTACTGTTACTGCTACTGCTGCAAAGGTCTGCCCCAAACAGTACTAAATCGACTCCGGAAGCCCTACACCCCTCAGAACAGGGCCCCAAAAATTAGCATAGGGATATCCCACATAAACCCCCTTAAATTAAAAATGAAGCCCAATAAGGCAGGGATATTCCAATAAAACGCTTCCCTAAACCCTAAACCCGAAACCCGAAACCCTAAACCCTAAACCCTAAATTCTTATGCTTATGTCCTTCTTTGGGCTCCTAACAGAAGGGCCAAGTCGCAATCGCATCTTGCGGACCCAAATCCGAGTCTTCCGGCGGCGCCTAGGTCTCTAACGTCTCTAGCTGTAGGCTTTGGGCTTAGGGTTTAGGGTTTAGGGTTTAGGGTTTAGGGTTCAGCGTTCAGGGTTTAGGGTTTAGGGTTTAGGCTTTTAGGGTTTAGAGTTTAGGGGTCTGTCTGGTGCTTAGAAGGGAATGGGGGAATGGGTTATAGGGACTACTCTAAGGGACCTTAAGGGACTATCATAGGGATCCATTCCCCCATTCCTACTAAGCACCAGACAGTAGTTTATAGCTTATAGGGCCGTTTGGGGATGTAGGACTTAGGGCCTAAAGCTTGGGGTACGGTGTACGATTTAGAATCGACCGTAGCCACCCGGAACCTTGTAAGCTGCAGGGCCAAGATTCCAGGCGTTCGGGTATTTTTCTGAGGGGTTAGGGGTTTAGGGTTTATAGCTGGGGTGTTAGGGGTTTGTTGTGTTTTTCAGTTTTTTTGATGGTTTAAGGTTTTAGCTAGGGTTTTTGGGGGGTTGGGTTTTTTGGGGGGTGGTTTTTGGGGGGTTTAGGGTTTAGCTAGGGTGGTAGGGGTTTGGATGTTTTTGGGGGTTGGAGCTGCTTTAGAGTTCGGGAAGCCTCTGAAGCTCCTGGGTTCGGGGTTTTGAGATTTCGCACCCGGGATTTCGGGATTTTTGGGAAATGACTGCTCTGCATACTATAGGGGTAGGGGCCTTTTATAATTAGAATAGGGTTTGAGCGGTATATTGTTATTATACTATAATAAGGAACCCCAGAAGCCTAGTCTAATTATTAAGGCCCCTATGTTATCCTCAGGCGCCTGCACATCCACACGCACACACACAACACACCGCGCAAGCCCATGCCACCAGAATCTGACGGCCACAGGTGATGTGTGCAACGATCGAGGTTTCTGTTGCACCAGCTATAACAGCCTATGAGATTGCCTTAAACCGTAAACTTCGAAACCCTGGACTCAGAATCCTGAACCCTAACCCTAAACCCTAAACTCTAAACCCTAGACTCAGAATCCTAAACCCTAAACCCTAAACCCTAAACCCTAAACCCAAAGCCTTGCGCAGATTTGGATGGCAGTGAGCTCACCCAGGATCTCTCCGAGTCTTCACATGCGGTCCAGCAGGATCCAATCCAAGAACTCTGACCTGCATTGCATTCTTTTCACTGAAACTACGCAGGTGGCACGCGTCGTCATGGATCACAGCTTTCAGCTCCAGTGTTAAGGGACAATAGGAGGGACCTTTAGGGTTTAGGGTTTAGGGTTTAGGGGGACCCCTAATCCAAATACCCTAGAGAACCCTTTTGTACCCTTATATAGACTCACAAAGCCCCTATATGACCCCAAGGGTCCCTTTAAGGGTCCCTCCTTTAGTCTCTTGGCTCTAGCTTCGAAGCCACTTGTGCTACGAAGAGCTCTAAACCCTAAACCCTAAACCCTAAACCCTAAACCCTAAACCCTAAACCTGCCGGAATCGAAGTCGCACCCAGGAAGGATTCTACGTGCACGACGGAGCCTCTGTTCGCCACAGCAAGACGCACTCCTCCGAAGCTTCCTTCTTTGTTTAGGGTTTAGGGTTTAGGGTTTAGGTTTAGGGTTTAGGGTTTAGGGTTTAGGGTTTAGGGTTTAGAGTTTAGGTTTAAAGGGTTTAGGTTTAAAGGGTTTAGGTTTAGGGTTTAGGTTTCAAGGTCTCGGGCTTCGAGTTTGGGGCTTAGGGAATTGAAATCAGGATTCAGGGCTTAATATAGGGGCCTTAATCATCCAGGGTCCTAGGCATCTGCTGCGCTTAGGAGTCACGGTGTAAGCTTGGTCCATAGGATCGGCGGGTTTCAGCCTTTTTTGGACAGACTCTAGAACCCATAATTTTTGAATGATCTTAAAGGGCGCCCCTGCGACTCCCTGTTCCCACCAAGACCCGGACGGCGATCAGCAGCACCCTCTCTCCGATGTACGGCAGAGGATGGTACTGATACCTCGTTTGAGGTTCTAGGGTTTAGGGTTTAGGGTTTAAGGTTTAGGGGTTCCTTGTTTGAGGTTTTAGGGTTTAGGAGGCATTGTCTTTGGCGTCGGTTTGGCTTTCTGGGTCCCTAACGTTAAGCCAATCTCTCAAACACCTGGCAGACGTCTGATCATCAAGACTATGAAACTGCAACTCCAAGGTTCATCGGGTTTAGTTCCGTAGGCTTTTAATTTAGGGTTTAGGGTTTAGGGTTCTTAAACCCCCAAACCTAAACCGCGAAACCCTCCAACGCCGTTCAGGGTTCAGGGGCCTTCGCTGAAAGCAAGCTGGCACGAAGGCCCTGACACTATTGGAGGCTTTATGTGCGCGATCCTCGCAGTACGAGATTTTCCTTAGTCAAGGGTCCCTTCATAAATAAGCTTTCCTAGAACCCCCCAGCTACCCTCTATTATACCCCAAATGCCTACTATTAGGGGGCATTGGGGGGTCCTGGTTGGGACCGGAATCAACAAGCATTTTGAGCTTCGGATCCATGGGCTTGATAACGCAGGAATCAAAGTTAAAGGTTAGAAGTATGGGGCCCTAATATGGACCCTTAGGCCTTTCTAGGGACCCTTAAGGGTACATATAGGGTATATAGTAGGTATATAAGGATTCCAGCCTTAAGGGCCCATGCTAGAGGCCCATGGGTTCAACCTTAGAAGGGCGTGATGCTGTGCCCTACACTACCAAAACCCTTCAAGGTACACGTAAATAAGGCGCCAGGGTCCTGAATAGTGGGTATTTACGAGCGCGAAGTAGAAGGTACCTGGGGGGCCTAGAATCCCAAAGGGTCCTATGTACTGTTATGTGCGATACTTCCCAAAATCATCATAGTAAGTCCTAATTTAGAAACCCTACATTCTACTTTATAGGTACATAGGACCCTTTGGGTAATACAAACCGATACTAAGCCCTGGCCCCAAACGCCTCTTGGAGCTAAACCCCAAACCCGAAACTTTGAAGCCGACCTTACCACGCAAAACCATTAAACTCTTAAGAACCGAAGGGGTTCTAAAAACCCTGCCTTCCTACAGCCCCCAATAACACCCTGCACACTAAATTCCTAACCCAGTTCCCCTTAAACCTTCAACAACCATAAACTCTAGGTTCCTAAACTCCAAAAGCCTTAACTCCTAAACCGTAGGAAGCGGCCCTGGACGCCGAGGAGTGGGCTTCTTCCGCGTGTCCACCGGGAAGAGCCTCAGCAGCTAGCAGAGACCCGAAAGCGCTGAAGTGTCAGGGTTTTAGTGTATTGGGCTTGCGGGGGTCCTTGAGAGGTTCTGTAAGGCTTGAGGGCAAAGGTTCTACTGAAACCCTCAGGGCTTTAGGCGAAGGGCTTACTATAAGGGCTTTGGGTTTATAGGGTCTACTCAAGCCCGAATTTAGGGTCTTAGGGGGGTTTCAACAGGTTTTGGTCTTACAGGGTGTAGGTTTTTGGGGCTTTACAAAACTACTTACACTAGGGCTTAAAAGGGTTTGACAAGGCTTCAAAGGCTTGTTACAAGCTTCGTTTGATAAGGTATAACCCCCCTTATACTGAAGCTTAATAAGGTAGGGATAATGTAGGGGCCTTAATAATTTCAATAGGGTTTGGGGGGTCCCTTATTATAATTACAGTTTCATAGGCCCCTATCTTCTACCTGTAAGATGCTTGTGCGTACCATCATTTTGCAAGGGTCTTGTAGGCAGTTATGGTGTGCCGGGGTCTCGCGCGTAGGGTCCAGGGCTTAGGGGTTTTATAGGGTTTGGGGCTTAAGTTCTTACTTTTTAACTTAGAGGTGCAGGTTGTGATGAAGGGCTTGGAAGGTGGGGTTTAGTTTTTGGAATTTGAAGCTGGGTGCAGGGTGACATGGTGTGTTGGATGTGGGGCTTTTTCAATGATTTTGAACTTTCTGCCTCAAGCTTCTTCCAAAAAGCCTCCCCCAGCATTACGAGACCAGATCCTCTTCAGAAGTACGCAGCGTTGGAGGTAGACTCGTCAACCGCTGAAACCCCACAACCCTGAAGAGCCACGAATAACGGACAATAGGAGGGACCCCTAGAAGGGACCCCTAATCCTAATATCCTATATGACCCTTAGATACCCCTTATACAGTCTCATAAAGCCCCTATATAAACCCAAGGGTCCCTTTAAGGGTCCCTCCTTTAGTCCCTTGACACGAAGAACCGAAAGCCTGCCACCATACAGCCCAATTCCCCAGACTCCTGTAAGCCAATTTTTCTACACCCCCACCCGAAACCCTGAACTCCTAAACCCCCCAAGCCCCCCATAACCCGCCATAGTTGTTTTTTAAATAGACTTAGTACGTAAAACACACAAAACTACATGAGTGGAAAAAACGGAGCCCCACGGCGTCCCTTTCTGAAACCTAAACCCTAAGCTCCTAAACCTTAAAACCTCAACGGCTAACGGCTTCGAGCTTTGGGCAGAGCGGGTGGTCCCGGTTTTACTAAGGCATCCTGGTTGGATCCTCAGAAGAGCACTCCATGCCCTTGAAACATAGAGGGATCGTTGATCTTTATAAGACTGAAGGCACTTTGCCCCCTTAATTATTCTGGGCCCTGGTCAGTGGTCAGTAGAATAGGGCTTCGGGGCACATTGGCATATGTGCTTATAGGTGCTCTTGCGCGAACGCGGATGCTTCTGCACACAGGCCGATCCACTGCCATGTGATGCAGTCAGAGAATGGTTCGCTGAAGCTGCCTTTTCAAACGGCAGCTCTGTACACGGATTTTTCCTTTAGACATCTTGAAATCTCCCTGGGAGGCTGACGTGCTGCATTGCTGCACTTATGTATGGAAAAGATGGCAGCTGTCGCAACAAAGAAGTAGCTCTCCCCAAAACGGCTGTCTCAATTAGCCTCCTTGCCCTGCTTGGCCTTGGCATCCGCAATCCTCTGTCTTGAGAGCCTCAGCCATGTCTGCTGGAGTCATGCCCGTGAGCGAACCAAGCGAAGATCCTGCAGCAGGATCTTCTGTGGGAGGTGGTAGAGGCAGAGCTGTTGGCTCTGGGCCCAGTTCAGCCACCTCAGCCTTGCGCTTGTTCTTGCCCTCTGCCTTCGGCTTAGGCTTGGGTGTGACACCGGCCTGCAACTTCATGACAGCAGCCAGCGAAGGGCGATACAACTTGTCAGCAGAACGGGGTAGCAAAACTAAATATGAAGACCTGTGTAACATATATGATTATATTTCAAAGGAGTTGGGCTCTACGAAGGATCCCACAAGGAGCCCAGTTTTCAATCACAGGCAGTTCCTGTGATTTCGGGCCTAGGGCTTGGAGGTTTTTAAACACCCAGCAGAATCGCAACACCCTTACACAGCACTGGAAAGAACCTTGTAGAAGGCGGGCTTACACAGCAACGCCCAAACAGGCTCTACTGAGGACCCCGGCAGTGAGATGTCCAGCAGCGGGCCATGCCAAAGCTGCAAGGCCTATGGAGAGTAGGGTTTAGGATGGTGATGTAGAGGCCGCAGTACTGCCAGCAGGCAGGGTTCTAGAGGGTCCCAAGAGGAGCTCTGCGTCCTACGCACTTACCAGGACCCTCCTTGTACCCTCAAGTAATGGTATATGGTCCCTACTAATGGTTACTTGGGGTCTAAGAGAGGGTAGATGGACATGGAGAGTCTAGGCAGGCTGGGTTGTAGTTTCTTTGGCTTAGGGTGTCGGTTTAGCTAGGGTTCAAGGTCTTAGGGGGCTAGGCGGCTTACGGTTGAGTGTTTTGGCCTGGCTGGGTTTAGGGTTTAGGATTTTCCTCGGACCTGAAACTACAAGTCTGAAGCTACAGCCAAAGTTTGGGATCAGGTCTGGAATCGAGAAATCCGACTCCCCGACCACCACAGGGCTTCAAGAGTTGCTTTCTTTCAGGCGAAGCTGTTAGGGTCCAGGGGTCTGCTGTTTCTAGGGTTCAGAACTTGATGTTTATAGGGTTTCAGAGTCGTTGGTTTTGGATCTTTGTCTTGTTGTTTTTGGATCTCGTGCGCTGCAATCTCAACGTTGTTGCAATCGGCTCGGCTCGGACGTTGGTGCAACTCCGCTGTATGCGCGTCGATGTAAGAAACTCATCTTCGGGCATTCGCCCGTAGGGTGGCAGAACCGTAACCCTCAACCCTAAACCCCTAAACCCTAAAACCCTAAACCCGAGGACACCGCCTGCTGCTTGGAGCTCCCATCCGAGGAAACTCGGATGGAGGCTCGGTTCTGTTTCAAGTCCGGGCCGGCACAAACCGAAAAGAAGTCTCACAAGGTTTAGGGTTAGGGTTTAGGGTTTACGGTTTAGGGTTTGGGGTTTTGGGTTTAGGGATTCACAAGCCTTTTCCACAGGAAGTGTCGCAGAGGCCAAGGCCAGAATGATTGACCCACCTGAGGCAAGGAGCGACCCAACAAGTCCACATGATCTAGGTTGGCACAATAGCCTGTGGGCTCAGGAAAGCTCACCTCCTCAGCAATCCGTAAGATTGGGGCCTTAATAATTGGAACAGGGTTTTGGGGTATACTATACTCCTCAATCCTATTCAGCTCTCTTTCATCACAGGCAAAGTCATGACGGTTGTTAACCAGCGAATGAAACTTCCATCTATTGGACCTCCTAGAATAGCGGCATCTCTGTTAAGCGAGCCCCAGAGGCTCTTACAAATCCTTAGCCCGGCCCTCTTACGTGCTAGGAAGTTGAATCACTTTAATCACTCAAAGATACCAGACACCCTGACATATCGCCCTACACACCCAGCCAAAGTTTCAGCAACCTATCAGACACCATAAACCTCCTGCAGCTACTACTTAGAGCCATGATGATGAGCCCGAAGAAAACCTACCGAACAATGCAACTTACAAGCCAAACCCTAGAGACACGCAAACCCTAAAGCCAACGAACACCCCAACTCGTCGAATCGCAAAGTACACCTCACAGATCCGCATGGAACCCATCTCGCATCCCTATACGGTAGTCCTTGAAGCCCCACATCCAAAAGCCCTATACCCCAAACCGTATTTTAAGCCCTACCCCAAACCCGAAATCCTGAACAACCCCTATAAACCCTATAAGCCGTATAAATCAAATAAGCTCTAGACCCCTAAGACGTCCCGACATACCCTGTAAACACTATAAAACCCTGACTCCTTAGCGGTCCTGATATACTCTATAAGCCCTGTAAAACCCTAACTCCTAAGCCGTCCACAGGCCCCGGACCTAAACCCAAAAACCCTAAACCCTACTGAAACCCTAAACCTTAAAACCCTAAACCCCAAACCCTAAAACCCTAAACCCTAAAGCCCTAAACCCTCAACCCTTAAACCCTAAAGCCCTAACCCCTAAAACCCTGAACCCCGGAACCCAAGCAAAGCCAAGGACGTGGCCTCCAGGTCTTGGCTCAGGCGGTGGCCAACGAGAATCGTCCGGGGCCTGCGGACGGCATGCGGTTTAGGGTTTAGGGTTTGGGGTTTAGGGTTTAGTTTAGGGTTTAAGGTTTTAGGGTCTTTCTTTGGGGGGTTTATAGGGGTCTTAAAAGGGGTCTAAGGTTTATAGAGGTTCATAGGGTGTTTAGGGTTTTTTCGGCGTTCATAAGGGGTTTTAGGGTTTATAGGGGTTTCGAGGGTGTTTAGGGTTTGGAGTTTGGGATTGAGGTCTCAAAGGGTCTGAGAGGGCTTATGGGGTTTAGGGTTTATGGGATTTTTGGTTTAAGGTTTAGGATTACAGGGTCTATGGGGTATCTAGGGTATACAGGGCTTAGAGCTTTATTGGGTTTATAGGGTCTAAGGTATTGGGCGTTTTGTCGGATATTTAGGGCATAGACTTGAGGGCTAGGGCAAAAGTGGTACAGGGTTGGGGGCTCGTAGGGTTTACGGTTTATACGGGTTTAGGGTTTACGGTTTAATTTAGGGTTCGGTGCTTCAAGGCTCCATCGAACACTGCATGCTCCTGGCGGCAGCCAGCGTAATACACATCTGATCGGTGCTAGAGCGTGAGCCCATGGCAACTTCGGACTACCTTTGCAGAACCTTTTCGGGCCAACATGCAGCATCATGCAGCATCATGCAACCAAGGTGCAATCCTGACGCCCGGCTTGCCATAATCGCGGAAGACAACCGACCAAGCATTCTGCAATGCACTGTGAGAGAGCGTGCTGCTGCACACTAGTAAAGCCCAGTGCCGAAAAGGTGGCTTACTAACCCTTCCCCTCTCTCGTGGTGTTCCACGAGCAAGCCTCGGCAAGCGATGGGAAGCATATATTGCCGGCACTCATGATGCAGCCCGGGCCTCTTAGCCGACAGGCGCTTAACGATAATTGGTTGTCTTTGGGCTTACATTTAGAGGTTCTTGGTCCAAGGACATGGAGTTTTAAGGTGAGTTTGGATTTGGGCGTGATGGCACCTGGCTGGAACCCTTAACCTCAACCAAAAAGCGTACCCGAAAGTTCGATTCTGACCGGTCAGAATGAGTCGGGAATTGGGGCCTACCATAATTGAGTTTAAGGTTTAGGGTTGGCTGTCGCGTTTTGAATGACAAGGACCCTGCAACTTAGAAGGTTAAGGTACTGAATTTCCAAACCACCTCGATTGTTCAGGGGCCTCCGATGGCAAGTTCATCACATGTCTCCAAACCCTAAACCCTCACCACCTAAACCCTGAAGGGTGGCTTCGCTCCCAGAAGATCCATAAATCTTGTCAGCACCCGACTGGTAACTGGCATGACCGTTTTCGACCATCTACAACAGAATAGCGGTTGCTCTCTAAATTAGGGTCCCCTTGGGGGGGTCCGTTTATAAGGGTGTCGTACTATATTGGGGACCTAAGAAGGGACCGAAATTTGGAGAACGACCTGTACACAAGGAGGACCCCAAACCTAAACCCAAACCCTAAACCCTAAACCCTAAATCCTAAACCCTGAACCCAAAACCCTAAGCCCAAAACCCGAAACCCCAAACCCTAAACCCAAAATCCAAAACCCTAAACCCTGACACCAACCTGGTACCCCAAACACAGCAACCCGAAACCCAAAGCTCGGAAGCTCAAACACTAAACCCTGAACACTATGAGCCCTAACCCATAATTTAGCAGGGACGGCCAAAAGATACAGGCCTTTATCGCAATGTAGGGTCGTTTTGACAGCAAAAAATGTGTCACGGGGGGCGGATGCATTCACTCCCCTGCATACCATCTTTTTTCGACTCTGCATGAACG
>CAJNDV010030952.1:83918-122353 GCA_905221635.1 Symbiodinium sp. CCMP2456 | reverse complement strand
TTCAGGGTTTAGGGTTTAGTAGGGCTTAGTGATGAGAACAGGGTTTCGAGAAGAGCTAGGGGGAATACGATCAGCACGTCAGACTTCAACATGAGGTTGCGAGGTGTTCCTAAGGTCTAGATTTCAGATTTTGGGGTTCAGGGTGTAGGGTTAAGGGTTGAGGGTTTAGGGGTTTAGGGTTTAGGGTTTAGGGTTGAGGGTTTGGAGTCGTGGGAGGAAGCCGGCTGCGTTATTTTTGTATATGTTCCAGACACCAAGACACATAAGCATAAATCATTGAAGCCTGCCCCCCTGCATGGGGGCATTGCCTTCAAGAACGCGGAAAGGTGTTTTGCTTGTGACCGGGGATATGTGGCATCAGTGGGCTCCGAATGCAGTCAATGCCTGAGATTGCAAGTCTTTAACGCTCGAAGCCCTAAACCCTAAACTCTAAACCCTATAAATCCTAAGCTCCAAACTCCTAAACCCTGAACTTGATCACCAAGCCCCTAAACCGTATAAAATCCTAGACCCAAATTCTAAACCCTACTTCGTATTACTTCTTAAGCCGTATATAAACCCTAAGCGCTTATAAGCCCTAGAAGCCCTATAAAACCCTAAGCCCTAAACCCCATTCAAACCCTAAACCCTAAACCCTAAACCTCCAAACCCTAACCCCTAAACCCTAGAAGCCCTAAGCCCTAAAACCCTAAACCCTAGAAGCCCTAAACCCCTAAACCCCAAACCCTAAACCCAAAGCCCTAGAAGCCCAAAGCCCTAAACCCCTAAACCCTAAACCCAAAGTCCGCAACCCTAAACCCTAGAAGCCCTAGAAGCCCTAGAAGCCCTAGAAGCCCTAGAAGCCCTAGAAGCCCTAGAAGCCCTGAGCCCGAAAAGCCACAAAATCTGATCCGCCAGGTCAGGCTTCGTCTGGTTCGCTTTTCGGCGGTGCGTGTGGGCCTCGGGGTCGTTCCTGCACTGAAGGCTTCTAGAGGGTTTAGGGGTTTAGGGGCTTTGGGGGTTTAGGGAATTGAGGGGTTTAGGGGTTTGGGGGATTTAGGGGTTTAGGGGATTCAGGGGTTTAGGGGTTTAGGGGATTAGGGGTTTAGGGGAATTAGGGGTTTAGGGGATTTAGGGGTTTAGGGGTTTAGGGGATGTAGGGGTTTAGGGGAATTAGGGGTTTACGGGATTTAGGGGTTTGGGGGTTTAGGGGTTTAGGGGTTTAGGGGCTTGGGGGTTTAAGGGTTTAGGGGTTTAGGGGATTTAGGGGTTTAGGGGTTTAGGGGTTTCAGGCTGGGGTACCTTAAGGGCTCCTCCAAAGCTGCCACTACAATTATCAAAAAGGATTTGTTCATAGAGGGGCCTTAGAAGGTGGTTTTTGGGGCATATTGTAGTATAATTCTGAGCAGGTACTCTGCGGACTAGCATTGCTAAATATTCATGCTTTTACATTACAGCTTACTTTAAGAGCTTGCAGTTTCCCAAAAGGTCAAGCTACTTCTCCCACATTGCATTTTGCAGCTGAGGCCCGCAGCATCACCCTTTGGAGCTCCGAGCACCGCACCGGGCGCCTCCCCGTTCCAGGCGCTGGTAACAGTCCATGTGCCGTGCCCAAGCGGTATCCCTAACCCTCCAGGTCTTGTCTTGTCTTGTCTGCGGACCGTAGAGCCCTCGTTAGGGCGCGTCCCAAAACTCATGCATTAAATTCAACTATTGTCGGCAGTATGCATTCAGGGATGCCAATTTGCACCCTTGGCACAGTAATCTGCCAAAAGGGGAAGGATGTAACCAGCTCACATCGCTTTGTATGTGACAAAAGCTGTCCCCCCACTCGCATCCAGAACTCAAGACATCACTGCAAGTTCCTGAGCTGGCAACGTCTTCACATCAAGACCTCCAGCCATTGACTCCACAGACTGTTCGGCTAGCTGTCGGATCCGGCTTCGCATCGATACCAGATTGGTCCCAGTGCTTTGCTGCAGAAAGAGACGCAAGGCCTTGAGGGATACCGCCCCATGCTCAAACAACGCTGCCACAGCATGATCCACAAGATCTTGAGTCAGCACCTGTATCGGCTCTGTAGCAGGCGTATCGCGTACCCAATTCCCATGGCGGGCCATTGTCCGGGTACTGGGGGCTTCGCTATCCGCTGCTGCGGTGTTCGAGCCCCTAACCCTCCAGGTGCCTACTATCTAGGAGTCGAGCCCTATATGTAATTGCGGGAGATGTCTCAAGCACCAACACTTCACGGAAAGGCAGCGAGCAGAAGTGCGTCCTCCAGCAGCACAGGCGGGAGTGGCTCTCATAGCTATGAGGTTTAATTAAGGTTTGGGGGGGGCTACGAGGTGCGGAGATTGCAGTTGAGGAAGCCTTTCCTTGTGCTGAATAGCCGCGATGGTTTTGGTGGTGCTGTTCAACATCTTGTCTGTTGCGCATCACAATGCCTTCAAGCAGATCCTTGGTCAGGTCTCGCTTCTTCTGGGATGCCTTTCGGCGGTGCGTGCGGGCCCCTGGGTTCTGAACATTGCGGTTGAGGGACCCGGCTTCAGAAACTTAATGTAGCAAGTCTTACTATGAATGGGACGATAGCTGCCGTACTCAGCAGGTGACCGCGGCTATGTAGTCCTGATGAGTGCCAAGACGGCGTGTACAATTCGCGGACTGGACAATCGAAGACAATCTTGCCACTGCTGGCTACACTCGAAATAGATCATGACGGTCTTCTGGTACCACATATAATATATATATATATATATTATATATATATAATATATATATATATATATATATATACTTTTTGTTATATATATATATATAGAGAGGCACGAACAAGATATTACGGGCCAAAGCCTACCCTAAACCCCGAAACCTTAAACCCCAAACCCTGAGCCGTCTTTGGCGGGACGAGGGCAGTGTGAAAGTCCAACGCACCCCTTGAACAAACTCATAAACCCCAAACCCTCAAACCGTAAGCCTAAACCCCAAACCCTCAGCCCTAAACCCTAAAATCCAGAGACCCTATCCCTGACTCTCCAGGTACCTACTATAGAGGGTACTAGAGCCCCCAGGGTCCTACATAGTAGGTGCCTGGAGGGTTAGGGTATAAGCTCAAAACCCCAAACCCGAAACCCTAATCCCCATACACCTCCCCTTAAACCCCAAACCCAAAACCCTAATCCCTCTAAACTCCCCTTAACCTTGTAATAGCTCTAAGCGCCATACTGTAGCCCTAATCCTTATAAACTCCCCTTGACCCTATAATGGCTCTAAGCCCCAGAGCCCTCTTCTCTACAAACTCCCCTTAACCCTATAATAGCTCTAAGCCCCATAGCCTTACAAGTGCTTTTCGGGCGACCTGCACTTTCTTCACATCCAAAGCCAGAACGAGCTCCAGTAGTGGAGGTTTTGGGCTGACTTTAGGACATTGGGGTTTAGTGTTTAGGAAGTTTAGGGCTTTAGGATTTTTTGGGGTTTAGGGCTGAGGGGTTGCAGGCAGTAGGGCTCAATTCTTGAATTTTTAAGGGTTTTAAAACTTCTAGAGTCTGGGTGTCTTGGGTTTCAACCTTCTTGGGATTCTAAAGCTGAGGCCAGCGGCATCACCCTTCGCGGCTCCGAGCACGGCACCGGGCTCCTCCCCGGCCAAGGCGCCAGCTTTCTGTGTGGGTTAAGGGCACAGAGACCCGAAGGCTCTCATGGACTCATTTAGGGTTTAGGGTTTAGGGCTCTAGGGACTCATATTATAAGGCTTTTTGGGCCCAAAGACCATACTAAGTAAGGCGTTTGGGCTTTTTGAGCCTTAGGGACAGTATACAGGGGCAAACCGTCACAAGCATTTGCAAAAGCTCGTTTTCTTCATTCCGCTACGGGATGCAGTCAGCCGGGCACCACGCTGCTTCGCCTCAGGATGATCCGTGGGCCGGCGGACATGACCCCTGGTCGCAGGCACAGTTCACCCGGAAAACACCGCCGGCGGCATCGCCGGCGTACAGCGGTGGTTTGCAAGGGATTTGGCAAGCAGTTTCTACATCGCGGCAGAGCGTCACCGCATGTTCAGGCTCTGCGTTTCGCCTTCAAAGCAAAAGGATCAGCATGCCTCAATCGAAAACGCCTGAACTGCGCAGGAGACGTGTTAAGCGTTTTGTGGGAAGGCAGCGAAAGCAGGCGCATCCTCCAGTGCCAGCAGCAGAGGTGGGAGTGGATCTGGCCGCTTCGGGGAGTAGAAATCCTGTCTGTCTTACAGAGCCATCCTGTGCCATACATCTGCATGCAATTTGTTGTTCATGTAGGGTCCATTGCAGTACGAACTGTCATGCCTTTTGTGCTCCTCGAGCACAGACATCCGTTGCCAGGTCCCGCCCCTCCCGGGCCGCTTTTCGGCGGTGCGTGTAGGCCTCGGTTGGGGACATTGCGGTGTCGGGATCAAGCTGCTGAGGTTAACACAGCGAGTCGCACCATGATTTGATGATATAGCAGTGCTCACGTTCACTTCCGTGCATGTCGTGTTGCCGTGGATGGGAACTGGATAGGGTGCTACTTCACGGATAAGTTGAGAACATCCACATTGATATTGATAATGCTGTAAGGTTTGCAGGACTGCTGGCTACACTCAGTACTAGAAACGAAAGAACTAGAGCAAAGACGAGGCCAACATGATCGCTCTTGCTCTCCACTTCGCTCCTTTCTTCCTCGCATTTTGAAGCTGAGGCCTGCGGCATCACCTTTTGCAGCACCGAGCACCGCATCCGGCTCCTCCCCGTTTCAGGCACCTTTCTTATGGTCTTGCAAAGCTACCCATGACCCTAACTCCCCAGGTACCTACTATATAGGGTACTATATAGGGTACTAGAGCCCTTAGGGCCCTATATAGTAGGTACCTGGGCGGTTAGGGGTGATTGCCATGGCGGCAGAGTGCCACCAGCAATCCTTAGCGCTAACGGCCAGAACTGCACATGGGACCTTTGGAGTCCCGAAGCTGTGCGAGAAGGCAGCGAGCGCCCGGGCGTCCTCCTCCGGCAGCACAGGTGGGAGTGAATCTGGTAGTTTGGCCTTCGGTTTCGGAGTGTGGAGATACACAGATCCGTTTGCAGGTCCGGCCTCTTCTGGGACGCTTTTCGGCGGTGCGTGTGGGCCTCGGTCGGCAACACTGCGGTTGCGGGCTCATGCTCCGGGAGCATCATTGAGCACTCGATGAACTTCTATCTGTGCGGCATTACCGTGCTCCACAGGTGGCTGTGTAGTTCAAACATGTTTTGCTTGGGGAACTGGATAGGGTGCTGCTTCCCGGATAAGTCGAGATCACCCATCTTGATATATCGATGATGCTGTAATAAGGTTTACAGGAATGCTGGCTACACTCAGTACTACTTTAACCCACCAGCACCTACTTCTTGGTAGGGTCCCTACAAATCCCATATTAGGGTTGACAATATGAACCTACAAAACACAGGGTTTCGGTAGGTGAAGGGTAGGTAGGAACGAGCAAGGTTACAGAGGCCATCCTGAGGTGGTGCTCTCAAGTTTAGGGTTTACCCTAAGGGTCCAAAGGACCCAATAATAGGGTACTTTGGTTGCGGATAGTAGTTGTCTAAGTTAAAATTCGGGAGATTATATGATTATTAGGTACGTGGACCCTTAGGGTTAGGGTTTGTCTCCTCCCTTCCTTGCGTTTTGCAGCTAAGGCCTGCGGCGTCTCCCTTTGCAGCACCGGGCACCGCGCCCGGCTCCTCCCCTTTTCAGGCACCGGCTTCCTGTAGAAGCCTTTTAAATTCCTATACTATTTCGGGGGTTCCTTAGTATAACTATAGTACCATATAGCTTCATAGCTTCATAGCAGCATATACCCCAAAACCCTTTTCTATTTTTTTTGAGACCCCTGCATTCGCCTTCCAAGCTTCTGGAAAATCAGTTGTGCTTCCGCTTTCCCATGGCTTTGCACGTAAAGGCTCTAATTTTTGCCTTGAACCCCAAAGGGTCCAAGTTATAGTATAGCATATACTTTTGGGGCCCAAATACCTACAAAGTAGCTACCATATTAATACTTGGACCCTTTGGGACTCTGCAGAGGACGTTTGAGCCCCGAAGCTTTGCGGAAGGCAGCGAGCGCTGGCACGTCCTCCAGTGGCAGCAGCACAGGTGGGAGTGGGCATCGTCGTTTGGATATCCTGTCTGTCTTATCAAAGCCATAGCACACATGGTTGTTTTTGACTTCTGGTCCATCTCTGGGGCTGTCCGACGTTAGAGTACATAGTGTGATGAATGTGTTGGCAGTACTTCGAGGACACAGATCTGTTTGCAGGTCCGGCCTCTTCTGGAACACTTTTCGGCGGTGCGCGCAGACCTCGGCTGGGAATATTGCTGTGTCAGGTTCACGCGGAAGGTTAACCCAGCGAGACGCATCATGCAACTGAGTATGACGATTCTGTGAGCTTCTATGTACACGTGGTAAGGCCTCCAGAGATGCTGTCTATAGAACAACGACGACAAGGAAACCCTAAGCCTCAAACCCTAAACCCTATAAGCCCTAAGCCCTATAATCCCTATAAGCCCTAAACCCTAAACCCTATAAACTGTAAACCCAAAGCCTAAACCCTATAAAGCCTATAAGCCCTAAACCGTGAATTGAAGCTGAGGCCTGCGGCATCACCTTTCGCTCCGAGCAGCGCCCCGGGATCCTCCCCGTTCCAGGCACCAGCTTCCCCCGTGTTGCCTGGGGCATTAGGGTTTATAGGGTTTATAGGGTTTATAGGGTTTATAGGGTTTAGGGTTTTAGGGTTTAGGGTTTAGGGTAAATAGAGGGTATACGATTTAGGTTTTACCCATAGGCCCCATAGTAGTTCCTATATAGGGTTTATAGGGTTTCCTGGGGGAAACCCTAACAGGGCATCTGCAAGCGCTAGTTTTGTTAAGTCCGCTTTCTTGCGCGCTCTTGCACAGCTGCCGATGATTGCCATCCCGGCAGAGCGGAACCGTACGTTCAGGCTCTGCATGTTGCCTTGACACGAAGCACATTCAGCAATCCTCAACCCCAAACTCGAAACCCTGAACCCCGAACCCTCAGCTTGAACCCGAAACTTTGCGGGAAGGCGGCGAGCGCAGGCGCGTCCTCCAGTGGCAGCAGCACAGGTGGGAGTGGATCTCACAGTTTGGTCTTCGGGGTGTAGAGAGTCTACCTTTTAATAAGAGCCATGCCATACAGCACAACTTCCTTTAGGACTTAGGATGCAGACCAGCTAGAGTGTCTATGCAGATCCGTTGCCAGGTCCCGCCTCTTCTGGGACGCTTTTCGGCGGTCCGTGCGGGTCTCGGTTGGGAACATTCCCTATCCCCCCAAGTACCTACTATATAGGGTACTAGAGCCCCTAGGGCCCTATATAGTAGGCACCTGGGGGGTTAGGGATTGCTGTCACCGGCTTCGAGCTTCAAAGGTTCACGCAGCAAGTGGGGGTTTCCGAAATGAGGGGTACCTTTTTGGGGTCCTTTATAATAGGGATCCTACTATTTAGGGTTCCATATTAGGGTCCCCTATTTTCTGAAACCTCTAAGTCGCAAGATGAGTTGAGCATATGACTGCGCATTTGGATATGTACTATTCTGCAGTATGGGAGTACTGTGCATGTGGCTGTTTCTTGGGGAACGGCATAGGGTGCCTAACGGTACTGACGGTAAGTCGAGAGCAGCCACATACTGATCTGTGGATAGAGCTGTAAGGTGTACAGGAGTGTTGGCCACACTCGGTACTACGTATGTCGAATTATGAGCGAACCAGTTCCAGGAGAAGGCAAACATGATTCATAGCTCGTGCTCTCCTGTTACCCTAAACCCTAAACCCTAAACCCTAAACCCTAAACCCTGTTTATTCTGCCTGCCTGGCATTTTGCCGCTCAGGTCTGCGGCGTCACCCTTTGGAGCTCCAAGCACCGGGCCGGGCTCCTCCCCGTTCCAGGCGCAAGCTTTTCCCATGGGTTGGGGCAAACCTCCCCAGCTTCTGAAAAAATGTCAGTGTTTGCTGGGGTTTAGGGGTTCAGGGCAGTTAAGTTCTCCCACTTTCTTGTGGTCTTGCACAGCGGCCAATGAGTGCCATCGAGGAGTAGCCTCAAGCCCCGGAGACTTTGTGGGCAGGCAGCAAGCGCGGGCGTGTCCTCCAGTGCCAGCAGCACAGGTGGGAGTCGATCTCATAGTTTGGGCTTCCAGGTGTAGAAACTGGAGTTGAGGGAGGATTCGTTGTGTTCATTTTCTGCGATCCTTGTGGTGTTGGTGTTCAACTTATCTCTGTTTGTTGCGCATCAGATTGAAAACATGAGTGTGCGGATACATGCTGAGCTGCTGCTACGCCCAGGGTGCGACGGCTCCGATAATGGTTTCGGATGTGGATGAGCGGAGTTTAGGTATAACAGGGTTCTGGGATTTGGGGCAACTGTTTTTCAGGGAATAGCCACAGCTTCTCCTGGTGCTTGCTAGGGAGAGCTGGTGAACCTAGCCCTAGCCGAGATCCCAAGCACGCTCAATTGTAGCCTGGCTTAAATACCCGCCACTACTTGTAGCGGCTAAAAGGCCTCTATTACAGGGACCGTGGGGTTTCCGGAACCGGAGCGTTAGCACTCGCGTTGAGGGTTTAGCGGTGTGGAGTTTGTAGCCCTACATATGGTGGGTCTACTCGTGCAAGTTTTCAGGTTGATAGAAGCCAGAGTTGATCTAGAAACATGCAAGAAGAAAGTGGAAGAGAGTTTTGAGGTATCGGTCAACGACTAGAAGAACCACAAGCCAATGCCGTTACTTCTCCCATGATTGTAAGGCCTTGCTGTAGATGGGCTTAAGATGGCTGGAGGCACACCCACTGTGCATGTGTCGGGGCTGCTACTTCGAGTCCGTGGACTTGGTGACTCAGTAAAAAAAAGTTGTAATCAGAAGTGCCCTCGCTGGGTTTATCCAACTCGTAATCTTACTTATTGCCTATACGCTAAGCCTCCTGATCCTCTAGGTAAAGCCACTTTACATGCCAAACACAAAACCCTACCCCTGAGCCCTCGAAGCCCTAAACGCCTCAAGGCCTTGTGAAGCAACCCGGAGCTGCCAGAGGAGAAACCCGGACGGGTCCATGTACCCATACAGTATATACTGTGGCCTTCAAGTGCCTGTATATGGGGACTACTGTCAGGCCAAAGCATCTACTATATGAGAACCCCAGCCCCGAACCCCAAACCCCTAAATCCTAAACTCCTAAACCCCTAAACCCCCAAACCCTAAACCCCCAAACACCGCAAACCCTAAACTCTTGAGGGAGACTGATCTTCTGTCAGGTCCGGTCTCCTCTGGCTCGCTTTTCGGCGGTGCGTTCGGGCCTCGGCTGGGAACATGAGAGCGGTTTAGGGTTTAGGGTTTAGGGACTAGGAGGGTGATTGCAAGGGATTAGATACAACTGATGTACACGAAATTACAGGGTAGCATGATAAACCCTGAACCCTAAACTAAGGAGACTCGCAGGTGGTGAATGAAAAAGGGTGCCAATGAAACGCCAGTTACATAAAACGTGCAACCAAGTAGGCGAAGATAGACGCTTTCCAAGCAAACGATATCTTATCCCATCAGTATTCACTTCTGTCTCATGACCCAATGTACGTGCTACCTCTTCGCCGCCACGACGACGACGACCACCACCACCACCACCATCATCATCACCATCGTCAGCAGCATCGTCAGCAGCATCAACAGCATCATCATCATCAGCAGCAACATCTCCGTTATCATCATCACTACCATTAGCAGCAACAGAGGAGCAATCTCGCCATCGCTACCATTGCCACCATCGCCGTCTCATTTTTCTTGAACATCAACATCGTGTTCGGGGTCACCATCATCTTCATCTTCGATGCCGCCGCCATCGCCAGAAAGAGTCGTACTGAAACCTTACAGCCATACCGATACCCCCAGACCCTAAAACCCTAAACCCTAAACCCTAAACCCAGTAAACCCTCAACCGCATCTGAAGGTCCAGTGGTGGGCTCTTCTCTGGGGGCTTGTTCAAGGCAAGCTTTCATCCGCATGCCGTTTCCGTTGCGAGGTTGAAGGTTTTGATTTGGGTTTTGGAGGCTTCGGTTCACTTGTTTCTGCTCAGGTTCACCACTGTGTTGCCTTAAGAACCTCTTAAGATGGGCTCATTAAGATTTCTGACGGTCTGAGGGCAGAAGTTTGCTTTCCTTTCCGTCCCCTCATGTTTGCTGTTGATTCTAACCCTAACCCTCCGTGTACCTATCATATAGCAGGGCCCTAGGGGCGCTCTAGTTCCCTCTATAGTAAGTACCTGGAGGGTTAGGGTAATTCTGTAGGAGCAAGACCTAAACACAAAGGGCATGTTGCCTCCGATCTTCGACGCGCTCCGATCCCGTTTTGCTGTTAAAGAGAGCTTCACTAATGACCCATAGGGTTCATTGTCATAGGGTTTAGGGTTTAGGGGTTTAGGGTTTGGGGTTTAGGGTCACCACTGTAATTAGTATAATTATGCCCCCCAAACCCTATAATTCTAGCCATCACAACCCGTCTCGTTGTTCGCCCTCTGCACTGATGCCTCTGTTTCTCTCTCTTGCTGGTGAGTGTTTGGGATGTTTCCTGGTTTCGGATGGCTCATGACTATTCAGCTGTTCCTGTATGGGCCCATCTTAAACCCTAACCCCTAAACCCCTGAACCCCTACTGCCTAAACCCCTAAGCCCGTCCAGTCTCGCCTGGATCGTCCGACGACCCCTAAACCGCTAAACCCCTAAACCCGTCCAGCTTGTGTCTTGGCCTTTCGCAAGGTCACTGCAACCAGGAGTCTGGCTCCCCACACACCCGATGGTTTAAGGTTTTCGCATTTGGGGTTTGGATTTAGGGTTTTGGGTTTACAGGGTTTATAAGATTTGTAGGGTTTGGGGTTTGGGGTGTTGGTTTGTGGTTCAGGGTTTATAGGGTATAAGGTTTAGGGTTGGGAGGTTGGATTTGTGTTTCACGGTGTATAGGTTATAGGGTTTAGGGTTTGGGGTTTAGATTTATGTTTTAAAGTATAGAGGGTTTAGGGTTTGGGGTTTAGATTTATGTTTTACGGTTTACAGGTCATGGGGTTTAGGGTCTGGGGTTTAAATAATTGTTTTAGGGTTTATAGGGTCTAGGGGTTGGTGTTTAGATTTAGGGTTTTAGGGCTTGGGGTGTAGATTCAGGGTTTCGGGTTTAGGGCTTGGGATTGCAGATGTTGATGTGCACTCGGTGGGGCTCCTTAACGGATCTATAAGGGTCCCTTTAAGGGATCCCTGTGGGCTCCATTCATGGAATCAGTCGGGTGCCTTTACGGGATTTATGAGGGTTCCTCTGAGGGATCTTGTAAGGGATCAGCATACCTACAGTCTCCATCGTAGTTGGGTTTAACCAACTCTGTTTGTAGGATCTTATAAGGTAACCCCAAAAAAGAAACTACGATGGAGACTATAGGTAGATCAGTTGCCATCCGAAGCAAACAAAGCCCCGCACTTTGGATCCAGTATCCTGAAGCCCTAGAGGCCTTGCAACTGCAATAACCCCCGCTCCTCCCCGAACCATAAACCCAGCAAGATTCAAAGCCATAAGCTTACCTTAAGCCCTAAGCTTCCTAACATAGAAGCCAGAGCCTTTCATAACATATAGTCCGTATACACTTATACTCTGAAGGGAAGTGCCCGAAATCCTCCTAACCCCAGAGGCAGCGGACTCTGCGAGCTCTGGCACAGCTTCTGACAAAGGAGGAGATCCCGAGCGAGCAGCGGGTTCGGGCTTTGGAGGTTCAGGGTGTCGGGCGGCTGGGTTGCCAGGTTTCGGGTCTCTTTGGGGTCTAGGTTTATAGGATGCAGGGTTTCAGGGCTGGTGGTTTTTAGAGTTTAGAGGTTCGGTGCTAAATTTAGACCACTTGTTCAACTCAAAGCACAAGCACAGCACCTTTCTCGATGACGTCCTGATCCCATTCGACCCAACGATCCGAAGTATCCAATTTTGTGGGGTGGTTGCTTGCGCAAAGCATAATAGTAGCCCGTGAGCAGAACCTAGACCCGGAGACAACTATATAAGCCCTAAACTCTAAACGCTACCAGGACCCCTCATGGAACTTTCATAGAGGCCTTTTAGCCGGTAATGGTGGGTGGGTCGGCTTTGATACGGAGAAACGCGGGTAGTTGGGGGCTCTACATAGGTAAGCCTCGCAAGAAAATCCATACAAAGTGTACTAAGTACCACGCTTCAGAAGACACCTCACACCCCAAACCCTAAACCTCCAAACAGGGGGTCTTAGTTACCCTGAGTCAGTACCCTTCTTTCCCTACGTCAAAACACACTTACCCTAACCAGGTACCTACCATATAAGCCCCTAGGGCCTCTGGTACCCTCTATAGTAGGTACCTGGAGGGTTAGGGTTATGTTGGTTATTCTTCTACCCAAGATCTCAAGCCCTTCCCAGAAACTCCCGCTCATTACACTTGAGGAAAGCTTAAATACCCGCTTTATGAAGCTCTCTAAACCCTAAATATTCGTAAACCCTATATGGCCTCCACTAAGGGCACCTTGCGCGACGGGAACGCTTTGAGGGTTCAACGGATGCAAGAATTAGGTACCCGGGTTCAGAAAAGTCCAGTCCTATCGTCTCCATCATTGTAATGTAGGGGTCTTAATGATTAGAACAGGGTTTTCGGGGTTCCTTATTATAATTATACTCAAAACCCTATTCTAATTGTTAAGGCCCCTACGTTAGTTTCTTTTATTGGTTTAATAACCCTGTCTACATGGAGGATCCTATAAGGTAACCCCCAAAAGGAACTACGTACCATAGAAACTTTGGGGGTATGTTACCCTAAACCCCTGAGGAGAAGGACCGTGGGACATCCCTGAACCCTAAACCGTAAGCCGTAAGCCCTCATGTAGGGGCCTTAACAATTGTAATTACTATAATCATAATAAGGAGCCCCCTAGAATATGGTTCAGGGGTATATTATATACTATAATTCGAATTATCAACCCCCAAAACCCTATTCTAATTATCACAAGCCCCCCTACATTACCCCTAAACTTCAGGAAGCATGGCACCCGTTTCTTCTGTCTTTGGCAATCAGCCAGAGACCTGAATGGGTCGCTGTCGGTTCTCGGGGATACCTTGCGGTTTCGGGTTTTGCGTTGAAGGCTTCGGGTGCAGGGTTCAGGGTTTGAGCAGTTTCGGGCTAAAGATGTAGTTTAGGGATTAGGGTTTAGGGTTTAGTGGATTAGGGCATGGGGCATGCAGGGTTGAGGGTTTGGGGCCTGGAGAAACCAAGGTACCCTGATACGACCACATACCTGCAATTTTCGGGTCATTCCCTGAAGAAAAGGTACACTGGCTACTCTGAAAAGGGGTCTTGGATACTGTGAGGAAATATTAGTTATAGCACCCGAAGCCCAAAGCCCTGTCGACCCTAGCGCTACAATCCAATCTGCGATTTCGGGGTTGGGCTCATCTGATGCCCTGTGGCCTTCGCCAAAGCTTCTATTTGGGGTTCAGGGTGTGTGGATGTTTATGCTTCTGTATTTGCTCTGGGCCCATGCCGTAAATGCAAGAAATTCGGCATGCCCATAAATATGCTAGACCCCAAACCTTAACCCGTAACCCGTGACTCTAGATGTTAGGGGTTAGCGTTGTAGGGTTGCCAGGAGCCGCAGCATAGCATAGGCAGAGCCCGTCGTGGAGTGTGGGCAATATCTATAGGGTGTAGTTTGGGGTCTACCCGGAAGCACTAAACCACGAAACCCTAAAGCGATTAACTAGATGCTTCCGGAGGAGGGCGGGGCCGAACCGATTAGGGTCTAGTGTAATCTAGGGGCCTAAATCATTACTTATACTACTTTCGGGGTTCCTTAGCATAAGTATAATAGAATATAAGAATATACCCCAAAAACCTCTTCTAGTTGTTGGGGCCCCTATATTCTATTTGTGAAAATTCCCAAGAAAGTCCTTTGAAAGAGCCCGACCCCCTGGCTTGAAAGTCCCTTTTAGACTCCAGGTGTGCACATAGGGGTCTAGGGGTTTAGGGATTTAGGGTTTCGGGTTCGGGGTTGGGGGTTGGGGTTTAGGGTCAGGGGTCTCGGGGTTTAGGGATTTAGGGATTTCGGGTTTCGGGGTTGAGGGTTTAGGGATGAGGGGGCCGTACTTAAGTCCCAAAGCTTTTAAGTCCAAGGACTATTGGTGTAAACCGCCCTGAACTGCTTCAACCCGGAAGCCCCTACCAAAATCTCAAGGCCCCTAAGCTTATTCACAGATAACAGCGGCAATGATCATAGTAGTAGTGATAAAACTCATAGCAATAAAGACCATAACAAGCATACTGTTCATAAGGTAGAGGTAGTCAACATTTCTTGTTACGTCTTACTAAGATCGTACTTGCTCTCCAAACCCCGACAGCGCACACCCCCCACCCCCCACAACCCCAAGAGATTCAGAAACACGAATCTTCCTGAACACGGTATGCCATCTTCCCCAACAAAACACAATAAACAAATCTGACATCGGGGGTCTGAACCGAAGGTTTTCTATTCATAGCCCCTTATAGTCCTCAACACGACTATGGCATAAGATCTCCAAACAACCCCATTCTGAACAGCAAATCAGAATCCTTTACGTCAGGTCGCCTCCCAAACCGCCAAACTCAAAGCCTTAAAGCCGAAAGCAACCCTGAAGTAGCCCGTCAAGGCACTTAGAAGATCCTGTTGTAAAGCTTCATAACAAAAGATAAACTCCTCAAGTGTAGCTGCTGCAGCCCTTAAATCAATTGAGCAACCACCCAAAAGGTCCTCTGGTGGTGGTTTCTTCTCTGGGAGCTCCGGATCTGGCACATCCCTCTTCCAGGCGCGTGTTCGGATTAAGAGAGGGTTAGGAGTTAGAGGTTAACCCTAAAGCTTAAACACTAATTGCCATGGTTTAGGGTTTGGGGTCCACTGCAGGTCCTTTTTTGCTCTAGCGGGCCTGGGGGCTGGCAAGAAGGGGCCTTTGGAGTTTTGGGGTCCCGGGAACCCTAAACCCTAAGCCCCAAAGGGCCTTTGGAGTTTTGAGGTCCGGGGTTCAGGGTCTACGAAGTGTAGGAGTGTGATAGGGGAATGGGGGTTTCGGGCCACGAGGGTACAGGGATGAGGACCGTACCCGTTTTTCGAAATCCATTCACTTGGCGTTCTTCTGGTTGGCTCTTAGCACTTTCATTTTTTGGGTTTCTGTATCCATTGTAACATAAGTGCTGAACGTTTGACTTGTATGAGGCGTGCAGAAGGCAGCCAAGTTAATGTAGGCTCATGTACAATATGGCAGGTTTAGGGTTTATGATTTGGGGTGTCTGTCCGTCTCTGTACAACAGAAAACAGCAAACCCTAAACCCTAAACCAAGAGGGGGGGGGGCAAGCATTCTCAGTAAAACCACAGCCGGGAAGCCCTCTTCTTCACGGCCCTCAACTTGAAAACAGATGGAAACTTCATTCTTGGGGGTGCAGCTTTCAGCTTCTTAAGTTCGTGGGGTTCGGGGCTCCGCAGGGATTTGGGTCTAGGGTTTGGTTTAGGGTTTAGGACTCATAATTGGGTTTGCGAAATAAGAGGTAGTAAGCCTTCTAACATACTTGGGTCCCGCAAGAAACCCTGGGAAGCAGCAGGCAAAATGGTTTAAAATGATAGTCCCGAATCCTTACCGGACCTTCCCCGTAGGTTTTAGGGTTTAGGGTTTAGGGTTTAGGGTTTAGGGTGGAACATCCGACATAGAAGCATCGAAGCTGCCGCTGACACCAAGACCCTCAGCACATTTCGGCGAAGCTTGGATCCGAGTATGCAGTCATGTGTTTAAATATATACACAGTCTCCTATGCATATATATATATATATATACATATACATATATATATATATATATATATATGTATTATGGATATACGCCTGACTTAATATAAGATCTGCTAAAAAATACTGAGAAGAGTGTTCCTGGCTACTGCTCGCTATGTCTGAGTAGACCTTGCTGCACCCCAAGACCCTGTTCGGACTCTTGAGGCCGACCTTTGGGTTTAGGGTTTAGGCATTCAGGGTTTAGGGTTTAGGGTTTAGGATGTAGGGTTTAGGGTTTAGGGTTTAGGGGTTTAGGGTTTAGGGTGTAGGGTTTTAGGGTGTAGGGCTTAAGAATTTAGGGTGTAGGGTTTAGGGTTTAGGGTTTACGGTTTAGGATTTAGGGTTTAAGGATTTAGGGTGCTAGGCCTCAGCGAGCTCTGCAGCCTCCTCCAGTGCAAGCAGCGGAGGCGGGGCTGCTCTAAATCCTGCAGAAACCTGAGACTAGGCATTTTTTAGGGTTGTAGGGTTTAGGGGTTTAGGGTTTGAGGTTTAGGGTTTAGGGTTTAGGCTATGGTGGATGATACATACATCCTGCATTGCCGATAAGAAGGACTATTCCATAACTCCCATAGTTTAGGGTCCTTAAGGTAATGCAGGGTTTGTATCATCCACCATAGGATTAGACGTTGGCAGCTCCGAGGTTACGGCTGGCACACAAAGGTCTCATCACCAGGGTTAGATGTTCCCCTAACGGTCCATGTACTCATATAGTATATACATTGGCCCCAAAGTACCTATATAGGGACTACTTTAACGCCAAAGTATATACTATTTGGGTACATGGACCCTTAGGGTTCGGGAACTCTGGGATGTGGAGTTGGGGTAGACCAACGGGGCCTGTTGTGTTGGTTCCATGTCAGTAGGGTTTAGGGTTTAGGGTTCAGTCTTCAGGTATGTCATGCTTTAATCGTAACCCTTGGGGCCCAATGACCTACGTACATAGCGAGCTATTGCTCCTCAAAAATCACCAAGAATGCACTCCACTTCGACAACCTTCATCCTTAGGCTTGGATGGGAAAACAATATATGGCGACTATACATGTGATATTACTCCGTAAGGTTGCTGTAAGGTTCTCCATATTCATATACAATAATAATATTCCCCTCAAAACCTTGTTCTGATTTATATGCAAAGCCCCTGCCTTGGCCATGTACAAGAACCTGCGCAATGGAACGCTCGTGATGATGCTGCTGATGAATGACGGGTCCGCAGAGCTCGCGCATGAATCGATTTACCGATAGGTGTGGAGGTCGGAAATGATTAGTAATGTTTTGTAACAATGTGCCCACGCAGTCTCTGTATCGATATCATACGAACTATCCCATAACATCCAATAGCCATAAGGCCCCCGCATCAGGCGTGGACAGCTCATCTGCCAGCGCCACGTCCCTCTTTGGCAGCCCGTCAGGACCCCAGCAGCACCACGGCCGCGGGCATATACTTTGGAGTGATGGGAGGTGTGCAGATTTTACATCTACTCCGTCCTTGGAGTTCAAGAAGGAACCAGCGCACCTCTCCGCCCCTCAAGGTCTTTTTTTGGAGATAATTTCCTGAGCCCAAAACCTCGAATTACAAACATACCCTGTAAGCTCCTGCATCCTCAGCGTTTCTGCCAGAGGTCTGATTACCGCGGCGTTGCTTTCCTTCGCCTTTGTTTTAGGGTTTCTAGCGTTGCTATGTGCATTTGGTTTGTGCATGTTCGCTTGCGGCTTTTTTGTTCATGTATCTAGTATGTTGCGGTAAGAAATTGTATGGTTTGTTCTTTCATATAGCAGGTTTCTGGGTTATGAGTACATGCAAGTCGTTGTGGCTTTGAGGTGCAGAAACCCATGAAACCCTAAACCCTAAACGCATTAACTGCAGACTGCTTGGGGGCTTTCGGGGGTAGCGTTTAGGGTTTCGGGTTTAGGGTTTAGGGTACGAAACCCTAGCGTTCAGGGTTTTCAGGGTTCGGGGCCAGCACTAAACTAAACCCACACGGAACGCTAAACCCGTCTACGGGCACAGACCCTTCAACCTGCCTTCCCGGACTGTTTAGCCCTTAGAGGTGGAGGGGTTACGGCTAAGGGACTAGAAGAGTGTGAGGTTTATGGTTAAGTCCCTATGCTTGTCGTCACCACTAGTGATTGTTATTGTTCCTATCAATTTGGGTTTTAATTTGGGTTTTGGGTAGGCTTCCCTTATCGCAGCGATGGTTCTTTTTCGTACCATTCCTTGTGTTGCTGTTGCTTTGCTTGTCAGTATGCGGCAGCTGCAGGCCCCTAAACCCTAAACCCCAGTTGCAGGTCTACTGCCGGCGGGCTTTTCTCTGGCCTTGCCGCTTCTTCTGGCAGCAGCGGCCTCTTTTCGGCCCGGATCACCCGGGGAGCGCTGCAAGGGATTCGGAAACCTTTTTGTTGACAAAGGCTCTAAGAGAGTTTCTTCAGAATTGCCATGGGCTTCGTTTTATGTTTTCAGGATTCCGGTTGTGAGGGCTAGAAGCTTGAGTTCTCAAGACTCATTTCGGAGAGTTTAGGATTGATATCTTTTCGGGCTAGCAGTGACTTGACGACTTCAGGGCTTTCCCAGACCCCCTTCACCCCCCCCAACTACCCTCTATCATAGCCCCAAATACCCCCTATTAAGGACCGATTAGGGGCTCTATTAAAGGGCCATTGGGGAGTCGTAGGCTTCGGGACTTTGGTGGCTTCGGGTTTCAAGTCTTGAGGTGGTCAAGGCTTCGGGGCCGCCGGTGTCTTCTGGGCAAGTGGGGCTTCAGGGTATACTATAGGGGCCTAAATGATGACCTATAGTATTTTAGGGGTTCCTTAAGGCCTTAAGGTTTAGGATTTAGTATTTTAGGGTTCCCTATTATAGTTATAGTAAAATGGGCCCCCAAAACCCTAGTTTAATTATTAAGGCCCCTCTTCTTAGGCCTTGTGGCTTGGGGTCTCAAGAGCGCTAGGGTTCAGTCTTTGAGCTTCAAGGTGTGGGGGCTTGTGATTATAGGGTTTAGGGTTTTAGGGCTTAGGGCTTGGGGCTTTAGGTTTAGGGTTTAGGGTTTAGGTTTAGGGTTTCAGGGTATATAAGTATACAGTATACATCGGTCTGCTAAGCATAGTTTAACGAGTGGACCAGACGTAGAGCTGTGCCCTGACGCGAAATCCGCATGGCAACGCCGCGCTGGTTGGGCAATGTTGTGCACCCCTTACGCCTCATGAGTCTAATCTCGGGGCCAAAATAATTACTTATACTATGTTGGGGTTCCTAAAATAATATAAATATTATAAGTTATAAGTGTTGTATAATGGGCCCCAAACCCTATTCTGATTATTAGGGCCCCTATGTGAACTGCTAAGTCCTCAGTAGTTCAACTATGAAATCCATACCGCAAAGTTACCACAAATAAAGTCCCATGAAACCCTTGTCCCTTTGGTCAGGCGATGTCCAGTGGATCAGGGCCGACGCATAACTTCGCAGGCAGGTATTGGGTTCAATGCAGAAGTCTTGGTACTGTACCAGGACCCCCATGGCCCTTTAATAGAGCCCTTATGGTCCTTAATAGTGGGTATGTGGGGCTATAGTAGAGGGTAGTTGGGGGGGGCTAGGTAGGGGCCTTAATAATTGCCTATATTAGTTTGGAGGGATTCCTTATTATATTTACAGCATAATTGTCCCCAAATTCTTATTCTGACTATTAAGTCCCCTATGGAAGCTTTATGATGCTGGCTTGAGGCTGTAACACAGGGGCCTGCAGAATTAGGACTGGTATTCCTCGGGGTATCTCCAGTATAAGACAGTTTTCATGTATATCATAAAGGCCAACAAACCCTGTGTAGTCTGCTTAGACCAATGACGACATCATAAGGCCCCTAAAGCTACATCTTGCAAGCTAGTCTGTACAACAACTTAAACCAGAACCCTATACCATGAACCCTACATCCAAAATGCCAAACCGTAAACCGTCAGCTGCATCGAGCTAGCATAGGGAGGTAGGCCATAACTTTTTCGCAGCGTCCTATGATCGACCCCATTATAGAATCTATCGGCCCTGCCAAGAAGTAGATTTGCATAGTTTATTTACTGAGGGTCCATAATACTCTCATGATGGTACGAGGTCCCAAAAGTAAGACAATCCCCATTGTGGTTCTGGGACATCTAATTCCATAGCCTCAGTACATAAACACCGCGGTTGGTAAGGTCCTAAACGCTGAACCCCTAAACCCAAACCCTGAACCCTAAACCCTAAGCCCTTAAACGCTTAAACCCTTAAACCCTAAACCCTAAACCCCTAGCTCCAGAACCCAGCCCTAAACCCCTAAACACTGAACCCTGGTTTAATATAAGGGCTTAAACGGCCTAAATAGTTACCCATACTATTTTGTGAGGTTCCTTATTCTCATTTTAATGTAGCAGACCCCGAAACCCTATTCTGATTATGAAGGCCCCTACATTATCCAATAATGGGAAAGGTACTGGTCACAACAAGGGGGGTCTGCACCGTTCTGTTCTGTAACCCTAAACCCTAAACCCAAAGTATGGGCAGTCGTGCTCCAGGCTGCGTCTTGAAGCGTTGGGGCCTGTGCTACTGCTTATTCACGCCCCTACACCCTAAACTCCTAAACCCCTAAGCCCCTAAGCCCCTAAACCCTAAACCCCTAAACCCCTAAACCCTAAACTAAACCCCTAAACCCCACATCTTCCAAAGGTGTCCTTTGGACCCTTAGGGGAAGAGCTGTAGGGTTTAGGTAATATGGGTAACATTTAGGCCATTCAGGCCCTTATATTAAACCAGGGTTCAGTATTTAGGGGTTTAGGGCTTAAGGGCTCTGGATTTAGGGCTTTAGAGTCAGGTCCCGAGCCAGGAGGTCTCTTCGGCACCCCGCGCCGCCCTCGGGCGACATGGACACTACTGGGTGTAGGGTTTAGGGTTTAGGGTTTAGGGTTTAGGGGTTTAGGGTTTAGGGTATAGGGGCAGCTTTCGTCCTAGGTAGTATTAGGGAGACCCCTTAAAAGGGGACCCTTCTTAACCCTACTTCTGGCTCTCTTGCAAGGGACGCGATTGAGAGGTTGTATATCCCCAAAGGTCCCCCTAATCCCAACTCCCATTTAGGGTGTTTCTAGAGTTTAGGGTTTTCAGGGTTGAGCGATTAGGGTTTTCAGGGTTCAGGGTTTCAAGGTTTTTGAGGTTTGTGTTGTTTTTGTTTAAGGGTGTTTAGGGCTTTTAGGGTTTATGGTTTCGGTGATTCGGGTTTTGGGCTTCCTTCGCCAAACACAGCATCCTCTTCGGTCATGACTATACCCATAGGCCCCATAGTAGTTCCTTTTTGTGGCTTATATTTAGGATCCTATTAGGAAATCCCAAAAAGGAACTACTATGGCGCCTATGGGAAGGCTTTGAGGTTTGGGAGATTTCGCGATGCCCTTCGTTGAGTCAGTTCATATGCACCTTCGCACAGAACGTTAGGACGTTGCCTTCGACAGAGGATCTTTTGACTGAGACGGGTGTGATATTAATATTCCTAGACCCCCCAACTACCCTCTATTATCCCCCAAATACCCACTATTAAGGACCATAAGGGCTCTGCTAAAGGGCCACTGGGGGTCCTGGTTACAGTGGAGCCTCAAGCAAGAGCTTTGGTGACTTCTCCAGAGCCACAACAAGTGGAAACTAGGCGTCGCCCTCGTCGCCGAGTTTGTCGTCGTACAATACATCCCTGCACTTTATTATTATAAACCCTAGACCCTAAAGCCGTAAACCCTAAAGCCCGAAACCCTAAACGATTCCAACTGTAGTTGGACCGCTTTTCGGGCGTAAGATTTACCACGCCTAAGGCCTTAGACCACCCCAAACATCGCCATGTCCATGCCTTCGAGAATATCTCTACTCTTTTGAGCCTTTATTTAAATCCTGCGAGCCCTAGATTCTAAGACCCTGAACCTTGAGCCCCAAGTCCTTAAATCCTAAGCCCTAAACCCTGAAAAGGTTTTAGGGTTTAGTCTCATAGGAAAACAACCCGAGGATGGCTTCATCTTTGTTCGGTATCGGAGCCTCAACCGGCGCGTCGGCCGTTGAGGCGTTGCGGGGCTCAAGGGGCTCACGAGGCTTTCATTTAGGGCTGAAGGCACAGGGTTCAGGGCTTCACTTTTCAAAACTAACTCGAAGATGTTGAACGAGCTTCCTAAAAATGTGCAGTGATTTGCGGTTTCAGGGTGTCTAATCTGAGCTTTGCTTTTGCTATGACAGGGTCTGGGCATTCGATCTTTAGGGGAAGTTCGAGACGTGCAGCCTCTTGCATGTGATGGTACCCAAACCCTAAACCCTAAACCCTAATTGCACAAATCGAGAAGTGTACCAAGTAAAGAAACTAATTAAATAGTACCGCTATAGGAACCCGTAAAGGAATCCTTTGAGGAACCTTATACCCTAACGCAAATCGAGCCTTTGTCTGGTGTGCCTTTTCGACATGTTACCCCTTCCTGCCACATGGGTATGGCTCTCTACATTGGGGTCCCTTTTAGAGTCCTTTTCATAAGGGTGCCGCTTTATTTGGGGGGATTGAAAAGGACCCTAATTTAGAGAACTACCCACATCCCGAGCCTCTTATTCTCCCGACTCCCCGTCAATATGAAGCGTAACTGCGAAGCTTGCCTCTGGAATGGGCTAAACGGCTAAACCCTAAAGATCTCGACCCTCAAACCTGCAGTCGTATACATACACGTAGATGCTAACAAAAGCACATGGGCAATACATGCGTAGATATGGGTGGATGTAGCCCAACATGGCACCCGAGTGCATTTGCCTAGGCAGTATATGATATATTCGTACCCTCAACCCATAAACCGGCCCGAAATCGCAGAAGCTTCCGCAGGGCTTTCAGTCTGCCGACGCCTTCACAGGGGCAAAGGAAGGCTATGCCTTCAAGTCCGGCGATGCAGGTGGGCATGGCGGGGAGCCAGCTTTTGTGGTTTTGGGGTTAAAGGTCTAGGTTACCCTAAACCCTAAACCCAAACCCCTAAATTAAACCCTAAATCCTAACCCCTAAATTAAACCCTAAACCCTAACCCCTAAATTAAACCCTAAACCCTAACCCCTAAATTAAACCCTAAACCCGGTCAGGGTTAGAGAGGGTTTAAGGATCGTTAGGGGCCTGAGAAGGGCGGTGTAAAGTTGAGGGTCGGTAGCCCCGGAGCGGCTTATGCTGCAGGGCATGGAGGGCTACCCGTAGACCCCCATATAGTAGTTCCTGTTTGTGGGTGATATTTAGGGGATCCTAGTAGGTGATCCCAAAAAGGGACTACTATGGGGCCCATGGCTAGAGTCTTTAAAGGCACTTTGTTTCATGTGCTAGGGTTCTGGTTTTAGATAGGACTTACAGTAGAAGCCCAAAAGTTGGAAACCCCATAGCCTCAATCCTTCAGAGCAATGTATAGGGAATCCTGCCAACAATTTGTCCCTGATGCGCCTTCCAACTTTTGTTGGGTTTGCTATAACATAAGGTGAGAGACAGGCCAGGTGTGACCGCAGAGTTCAGGGCTTACCTATCGTCTCCACTGTAGTTCCACGTTGAGGGGTTTTCCAGTTTTATGTTTGGGGTCCTATAAGGTAACCCCAAAAAGGAACTACAGTGGAGACTATAATATAGGAAGCTAGGATTCCACCCTAAACCCCATTCTAATAACTGCGGCCCCGACATTACAGTAACCTGTCGAGCTCTTCCGGCCAAAACAAAAACGGCTCCAGAGG
This sequence comes from Symbiodinium sp. CCMP2456, assembly GCA_905221635.1. Taxonomy (NCBI): domain Eukaryota; class Dinophyceae; order Suessiales; family Symbiodiniaceae; genus Symbiodinium; species Symbiodinium sp. CCMP2456. The sequence continues at coordinate 98,774 of CAJNDV010030952.1, read as the reverse complement.
GCAAGGAAGTGGATGCGAGCCGGGAGGTCAAGGGAGATGCCCTGGAGGGTGAAGCTTTCAATGTGGAGCCTTCGTGCCCTTTGGGGGCCACGGCCAAGATGGTCTAAGAGATTGTCTTATCGACTTGTGGCCATTCGCAGGCTCTGTGGATGGCGTGGTGAAGCTAGGGCAGCTCAAGGGCATAACCTTATGAGTCTTATGAGTCTGAGAGCAGCGTTCAACAGATTCGTAAGATGACTTGATGTATGTAGGGTGTAGGCGTCTCTGGTAAACCCCCCAAACCCTAAACCCCTAAACCCTAAACCATATAGGCCACAAACACATATATCTGAACAATTGGGTCCCTTCCAGCCCTCCTATTGGGAACTTCAAGGATGTGGCTGTCCATTTCATATTCGAGTTTCAGAACATGACGGACCCCAATAGAAACCCTCGTGCCAATCTCGGAGGTGATGGGAACATTCGGAGTTGAAGCGCCGGAATTAACATAGGGGTCTTAAGAATTACCTATACTAGTTTGGGGGGCTCCTTATCCCAATTATTAAGGCCCCTACAGTATAGTTCTCAAGTTGAGAAACCTGAGACCTTAAGTTTCGCAGAGCCACACTACCAGTAACACCCTAGACCCCGAAACCCTCTAACCCTAAACCCCTGAACTCTAGACCCTAAACCCTAAACCCCTAATCCCTAAACCCCTAAACCCCTGAACTCTTAGACCCTAAACCCTAAACCCTAAACCCTAAACCCCTAAACCCCGAAACCCCGAAACCCTGAACCCTAAACCCTAAACCCTTGACGGACGTGTCAGGCCTGGGGTACTACCCTGATACCCCGCCGAAGCCGGCCGAAAAGAAGGAGAAGGTGTGCGTTTAGGGGACCGGAAGTTGAACGTATGAGTTTGGCGCCTGTAGGGTTTATAGGGTTTAGAGTTTTTCAGGGTTTTATATATTTTAGGGTTTAGGGTTTAGGGCTTTAGGTTTGGTTGTTAGGTTTTAAAGTTTAGGGTTGCTTTACGGCTTCGTGTCTGCAGGGGTTTCTACAGAGCATTGTTACTTGTGGGCTTCGCATTTCGCCGTATATGAGCCTATAAGCCCTGAGACCTAGCAACAAACCCCAAAGCCTATAAACTCCAAACCCCCCTACATAAACCCTGAACCCTACACCCAACTAAACCTTAAGTCGGAGGAAGCGAGGAAGGAGACCTCCTCCACGAAGACTGTTTTTTTCGAAGGGTGGTGGAGGGCTGGGTTCGAGGTTTCAGGGTTTCATGTTTTTCAGGGTTGAAGGTTTAGAGATGGGGGAGTGAAGGCGCTGTATCGTTTAGTGTTTGCGGTTTCGGGCTTCTGGTTTAGGGAATTGTTTTGAGGGTTCAGGGCCCAGGTGGGTTTCAGAGGAGTGTCGTTGTGTCTGACCTTGAGGTGTTATCTCCACAGCTTACGACGTACACACTCCCTGCACTGAGAGGCGCCAATATTCCTAGCGAACTTATGATATGCTTAGGGCCCTAAACCCTAAACCCCTAGACCCTAAACCCTTAAACCCTAAACCCTAAACCCCTAGACCCTAAACCTTAGGTTAGGGGCTGAATCAGCAACCCACGGGCCCAGCCCCTCATGATCCCTAAAGGGTCCGTGTGCTCATGTGGTATACACACTAGGTCTTAAAGTACTCCTGGTATAGGTTCTACTTTGGGGCCAAAGTGCATACTAGTTGGGTGCTGTAGTATACACTGGGGTCTTAAAGTGATCCTGATATAGGTTCTACTCTGGGGCCAAAGTGCATACTAGTTGGGTACTGTAGTATACACTGCGGTCTTAAAGTGCTCCTGATATAGGTTCTACTTTGGGGCCAAAGTGTACACTAGTTGGGTACTGTAGTATACATTGCGGTCTTAAAGTGCTCCTGATATAGGTTTTATTTTGGGGCCAAAGTGTATACTTGTTGGACAGATGGAGTTGTAGGGATCATGGGCGACAGGACGCCAGCTATCCCGAATCAGCATCTGTTGCTGGAGGGTGATGGATGGCTCTACTGGTGGCCTTGTCCTTGCTCTACTGTCTGCGTGCGAAAGCTTGGGTTTTTAGTTCAATAGTCGGTTGCTGCCACGATGGCGGTTTATAGATGTCCTTAATGTTGTTCCTGAGCCATACCCATAGGCCCCATAGTAGTTCCTTTTTGTGGCTTATATTTAGGATCCTATTAGGTAATCCCCAAAAAGGAACTACCATGGGGCCTATGTGTAGACCTTAAATCCTAAACCACAAACCCCAACACAAAGGCACACTCCATCCCAAGTCCTGACAGGAAAGCCTTTCGACTGGATCCCTCTTGTCCGGCCTCCCGGGCTCGCAGCAGGGGCCCTTGGCTTCGGGCATCGGGCATCGGGTTTCGATTGCAGCTGTGCAGTCCTGAGTCCTGAGTGCATGCATATAGAGCCCTAAACCCCACCCTAAACCCCTAAACCCTAAACATCCCTAAGCCCTAAGCTCTAAACCCTAAGCAGCAGTCTTCATTCGAAGTCAAGCTCGTCTCTTGCTCTGCGAGCATGACATACCTAGGAGACCGTACACATCCCGAAACTACACCCCCTGAAACTATCATGGCCCGCGGCTCATGTGGTGTTATCATAAACCCAAGGTAGGGCTCCCATTTAGAGCGTAGGATTCCGGGTGTAGGGTTTAGGATGTAGGGTTTAAGGTTTAGCGTTAAGGGTTGATTTTGGATTGAGTACTTAGGGATTTTAAGATAAACTTAGGGCTTACACTAGAAGCCAGAAAATTGGAACATCATTATCCTCATTCCCGCAAGGTAAAGTATAAGGGATCCTAGCACTTATCCTCCTAAGCCCTAAGCCTAAACGGCCTAAACCCTAAAAGACCCTATGCCCTGAACCCTGAACCCTAAACCCTGAACCCTGAACCCTAAACCCTAAACCCCCTAAACCCTAAACCCCTGGGGCTCGCTTTATAGGGTTTCGGCCCAGGCCATCTACGTCGGCGGATCAGAGCGTCAAGGACAGCCCAGGGGCAGCCGAGAGGTTTGGTGTCTAGAGGATTTAGCAGCTTAGGGTTTAGGGTTTGGGGTTTGGGGTTTAGGGTGGGTTTAGGGTTTCGGGCTTGGGGTTTTGGGTTTAGGGTATAGGGCCGAGGGCTTTGGCTCTTAGAGTTTAGGGGCTGTTGTTTTGGGTGGCTTAACTAGGGTTTGGGGGCTTGGGATTTTTTGGCTGTTGTTGATTTCTTCCCGCAAATGCTTATTGCTACTTGCGGGCTGAGGTCAAAAACCTATATCATAAATCACCGCAGCCCCGCCTCCCCAGGCCCTCTGACCGACTCTACACCATTCTCCACCCAAACCCCGAACCCAATTGGAAAAGCCAAGAAAAAGCACCCTTCAACCTGTCGCTGTTTAGGAATCTGCTCTTAGTTGTTCTATCCAAATCCTCGCACTCTTGTCCACATCACTGGCCAGGACTGGTGCCGCCAGAAGCTCGAAGAGGCTGCCAGCTCGATTGGGGCATTGGTGTAAGGGTCCTTCTACAAGGTTTTGTAGGGCTTTGTACTTCTCATAAGCTCTCAAGGATGCATGAGTTTCAGGCGGTAGGGGTTGTTCGGCAAGTCTTTGAAAAGAGGGACCGTTGCTTGCGTGGGAGACTAGGTAGGCCGTGGGGGCAGTTCACATTTCCCTTCATGGGGCTGGAAGGATGTTGTTTACGAACCTTTTCCTTACTTAAAGGCCCCATTTCCCCTATTAGAGGATCTTATTTACGAATAGTGTTTAAAGGCCTTAATGGGCCAACCTAGCGGATGCTTTGTTTTTCTTCCCCCCCCCCACCCACACCATGGTGTTTTGGAGGCTCCAACTCGTCACGTATCCTCGGACCTCCCCTTTTAGACTTAGGTACGCAAACGGTTTTGTCTTTTGGGAGTGACTTTCGTTTTAATAGAACCTGAACTGGTTGACATGTCTCACGGTGGGGTTGGAAGGAGTCGTGATGAAGGACGGTCAGAGTGGCAAATTAGCGGCGTATGTCGAGAACACGCTGTAGCACAACATGCTCACACATCTCCGCGACTCTAATTAAGCATACGGGGATGCTAAATAGTCACACCGGCCCCAAAAAAGCTATGGCCCCGAAACGCTCGAGACATTATAGTACCTTCTACGAATCCCGAAAAGAGACCTCTCCACCTCCAACAAGGAGGCGACTCCAGTGGCTCTACCTCCACAAGAGAAATACAGCATCCTAAAGGGTATCATTACAGGGCCCTAAATAATTACCAATACTATTTTGGGGGTTCCTGATTATAGTTATAGTATAGCCTACCCCAAAATAGTTATTAAGGCCCCTACATTAGGTTGGGGGTTTTAGGGTTAGGAGTTCTCGGGTTGGTGGTTTCAACCGAAAAACCTACGAACCCTATGTGCAAACCCTGGCTCAAAGGGGACCTGTCGCTCTGGGAGTTGGTGTGTATGCAGACGTAGGTGGCGTAGCCTGATGGATATTGCAAGGTGTTCGAAACCCTAAACCTTACATCCCAAACCCTGAACCCTATAAACCCTTAATCCTAAACCCTAAACCTTAAATCCTACACCCTAAACCCTAGATCCTAAACCCTAAACCCTAAATCCCTACATCCCTAAATTTCTAAATCCTAAACCTTAAACCGCGAGTACGCGTCCGAGCTCCGGATTGTGAGATGTTCTCACCTCCAAGCCCTAAGGGTCCATGTACCCAAATAGTATATACTTTGGCCTTAAAGTAGTCCCTATATAGGTACTTTGGGGTCAATGTATATACTATATGACTATATGAGTACATGGACCGTTAGGGAAGTGCACAAGGAAACCCACGGCTTCAAAGGTTGGCGACTCGATTTCGGTTGTAGGGTCTGGGGGTCTGGGGCATGGGTCTTCTAATTACAATTCTCATGCAAACTAGCCGTATTCTGATTTTTCGTGTTTGTATTTTTGTGTCTATCTTCTTCTTGGACGGCTACTGGGTTGTGCCATCTGGCTGTTCCGAAAGAGCCGGATGAATGACTCCATGACATTCTGTTTACATCCACCTCCGACGACCAGGTGCTTGCGGTCTTGGCGCGAGATGATGCACCCTGCAGACATCCTACACCTGGCAACGCGGAGCCGCACGTCTTGTTGTGATATAAGGCCAGTTCCGGAGCACGGACACGCTCAGTCTCTGTGCTGCACTGGCAACATCGACGGCGAAATTGGTGGAAATACTCGTGGAAATGAGTCGATGCCACAGTAGCCCTGGTGTGATGTGCGAAGTCTGGGAACATTGCCGACAGCAAGCCGTGAGTCTTAGAGTGCATACCCCCAGCCTCAAAGACAATAGTTACCCTCCACCTTCTCAGCCCAAACGGAGTGGTCGCGGCCCTTCTCGGTTTCATGGCACATCACACTTTCCGACATGTTGAGATCTTGTATAGTAATAGTAACATAATGCATACGAAGTTTTGTTTCGTCTGGTCGGGTTGCTGGCTCTCAACAAACGACCAAGGTCGAACACTACAGACATGGGGTCTGGCTGGATAGCTATCGTGAGCGTCTGTTCTGAACCATAAAGCGCCTTCAATTTCACATCTTCGAAGCGTAAGCCACGAAATCGTTTTACGTGAAACGCAAGCTTCCATTTCAAGATGTTTCAAGTATCACTTTCAGCGAGATCCGTCGGTTGAGTGTCGAGTCCAGTGAGTCCAGTTGAGAAGACATTCCCGAAACACGAACCGAGACTTCGTAGAACCTATACCGGCCTAGACCCTTGTAAGTTTTTGGCGTTGGAAGCTGTGGGTTGTGGTTTTGCTTGCGCAGGTCTATGCGAAGCACAATCCGGACAAGGTCGGCGCGTGTGGCACTCAGAATGAGCAGGATGGCGAGTTTCTTCGCGACGAGTGAACCGTGATGAGACCCCAAACAGGAACAGTGAAACGCTCCAGCTGTATTATAAGGGTCGAAAGACGTTGAAGCTTTTGAAAAAATCTATGGAGACGGCTGCGCATTGTGTGAGGCAGGGGCTGCGAGAATATGCGAAATTCTCGTTGTTCTTGCAGGTAGGGAACGAGAGGATATATAGAAATTCGGATTGCGCATGTCAACGTGCATGACAAGGGCATAGGGTGCGTATGTATGGGTGCAGGAGGAATGGAGGAATGGGCTGGGTAGCTAACTCAATATAGGTTTAGAGTGTGCGGACTTTGTGAGCGTGTCAAGATTTCGATGGTCTTCCGGATTACATGGCCAAACTTCAGCCTCAAATTGTGAAAGGATCGATGGTCTGCTTGGGGGAAAGTACAAAGGGAAGGAGCTGGAGATGTACCAGAAGGCGACCGGGCGATTGGTCAATGGGTTTAATTGAGGGCTTTGGTCTTCCTGTTAGTAATTTTCTATCATTTACTGATTAGGAAACCCCTCTAGGTTACACGGGGCCTCCTCGGGTCTCAGCTGGCCTAATGAGCAAGTAGACACCCCCATAATAAGACCGGAGCCGAAAATGAGCTCCCCCGATTAGTACAGGACCCTCCCGGAAAATGCCCGATTTAAGGGTCATGGTTGAATGGGAGTTGATGGGAGGATCTCAAAAAACACTAATGCCTCGAGGCTGATGGCTCACCCATGGCCGGCCAACGATCTTATAAACTGTTTTACTATTGTACTACTACTAAGTTACTACTATACTACTACTGTACGGTTGTCCGATTGTACTACTGTACTATTGTACTACTACTACTACTACTACTACTACTGTACGAATGTATTATGACCATACTACCCGATTATTTAGGGGAACGGGGTCTGGGGACCGGCCTAGCCTTGAGCCCATAAACCTTGATGGACGGTCTGACCTTGACTAGGGGGGGGGGGGTTAATCAGTATCCAACATTATACACTGCTGGTAAGACATATACAGAGTACTGGTTCTCTGATGTTGTAAATTTTGTAAATACTATGGTTGCAGTGCTGTCGTGTGTGAATGTGGCAGAGGAATCCCCACAGTCAGTTGCAGGATTGCAGGCCGACCCTCCGTCCCTTCAAAACGAACATGTAAACCAGATATGGATCGCATCTGATCACATGCTTTCTGAACTCAGATTTCGGTCTCCCACACAAACAAACCACTACATGTAGGTCCTCTTTTTCCTGGATTCTGGCCTGTACTTGCGAGGACATCAGCTTGTGTGTTGTGTTTCGCCAGGTGTGTCAGAAATACGGTGTGACGCCGGAGAAATACCCACAGGCCGCAGCTGGAGGCACCGGTATGTTGCACGCAGTGACATCTCTGTCTCTTCGCATGTCCAGTCATCCGTCAGAGTCCCTCATACCATGTCTAGGGGTTTGGGTTTAAGGGCTTGAAAGGGTTGAGGGGATTTGGGGTTTAGGGTTTTGGGGTTTCTAAGGGTTTAGGGGATTTGGGGGTTTAGGGTTTTGGGGTTTCGAAGGGTTTAGGTGATTTACGGTTTAGGGTTTAGGGGTTTAGGAAGGATTGTATTCTACCGTGCGGTTTACACACTGGCAAGCACGGCTTAGGATTCCGAGGGCCTGGGATGGGAAACGGAGTCACCCTTCGGATGAGCAAAAGGCAAGCAGATCCAAAGGTCCTGAATTTCCATTTTCTTGATGCTCCACAGAAACCGCTATTCATATCCTGTAGAGCCTGTCTGAAAGCATACAGACTCGCTCTTCAGTCTGATGCCCCTTCAGATCAACTCGGCCCCCAAGTTAAACCGGCCGTATTCTCTGAGATGCTTCGGCGGCTCGGATCATCTACAAACAAGTAGTAGGCTCGGCTGCCGCGGATGCGATCACATCTGCCGACCTGGCGCCGGGCCCTTGACCTTCGAGAAGGGTATTTTTTGTAGGGTTTCGGCACGCAGAAGCAGAGAAGGGTACTCAAAGGGTGTGAGGTGCGCCGTTTTTTGAAGTCTACAGCGGTTTCTATCGCGTGTTACGGCGTGAGTTGGTGTTTCCGGAGTGTTCAGAGGATCCACAACCACTAGATTTCAGTAGTCCCTTTCAGGCAGTCGCAGGGCTTGGGCTAGCAAGCTGAAGACTTCTAAGGCTAAGGATGTGGGTAGTATAGGAGGGGCCTTACTAATTTTAACAGGGTTTTGGGATCCTTTGCAGTATAACTGTATATAACAAGTTACTCATTAGAGTAGGGTTTTGGGATCCGATATAGTATGACTAAATACAAGAAGGAACCCAAGGAATGTTATTTGTAATGAAGGCTTCTACAGCAGTCTGCTACCGAAGGTCAGAATCTTGCACTCCCGACCAGACCCAAAAACCGTGATACTGTTGGTGCTATGAATCCTTTATTACGTTTAGGATTTTGGGGTTTAGGGTTTTAGGGTTTAAAACCCTAAACCCTAAACCGGGCTTAGGGTTTAGGGACCCCAAACTAAACCCTAAACCCTAACCCGGGCTTAGGGTTTAGGGGCCCTAAACTATGGGAATTATGGGAGACTCCTTATGGTGGACAATGCAGGATGTGTATATACCATCAACCCTGAGGCTTCCTTCCAGGGATCCATGGGTTCGGGGTTTTGGGCTTAGGGTCTATAGGATTTAGGGTTTTGGGCTTGGGGTCTATAGGATTTAGGGTTTAGGGTTGAGGGTCTAAAGGATTTAGGATCTAGGGTTTAGGGTTTAGGGTCTATAGGATTTAGGGTTTAGGGTCTATAGGGTTTAGGGTTTAGGGTTCGGTGGATACATCTACAACCTACTGATCAAAGGGTTAGGCTCTTTGTATGGTTTTGGGGAAGCGGGTACTCCACAGAACAGCAGGCAACTGAACCCTTGCCGAGACACTCCTGAGTACCTTGTTTTGGAGGCGGAATCGCCTTATTTAGGGCCCTTTCTTAGCGGGCTGCCTGCTGGTAAGGCTTCATATGGCAAGCCCTAAACCTCAAATGCTAAACCTAAAACATTAAACCCTGAACCTCCAACCAAAAACCCTAAATCCCTAAACTTTAGGTCCCAAACCCTAAATCCTAACAGTTTTTTTATGGGGAAGCACGGATTCGGATGACTTTTCTCGATTGAGGTCCTTATAGAAACCATACAGATCTCTTATATAGTACACTTATACAAAAATACCTTGAATTAATTATAGATCCCTTATAAAGATCCTTTAAAGAAGCCTCATAGATCCCCTATATAGATCCCTTATAGAAGCCATGGCTTTGCCGAACTAGAGGAGTCCTCCACCCACCCCACCGATGTTTACGAACCTGAAAAGAGCAGCGCTTAAATATTTGAGGGAAGAAACTCGACCCTTGTAACAACCTTCAGCCCCAAAAGGGCCGTGCCGACGACGACGCCGGAAGGCGGGTTCTGCTGGCTGAACCGCAGTGCTTGGGGGTTGTGAGTGTTCACCGAAAAACAAGAACAGTATCAATCTGGCCAAAGTACTGGTGGTGTTCGAAGTAGGATAGCCCCAATCCGGGTGCTCAGAACTAGTTCTCACTTGCTGCGTAAATGTGTAGAACCTACTTCATCCAAGTACACCTGAGTTCTGTGGCCCGGACGAAAATGCCGCCAGGAAGTGCCTCCTCATCAGCTACCTTTGCCTCCGGCCTGTGTTCTGGCGGCACTCGGGTTTGGGGTGGTGGTCGGCACATGAAGGTCCGTCCCTGTATCATAGATTCAATCCTGTTTTTCCATCCCCAAAGCACAGCAGTTTGCGTTCGGCAGATATACTTGCGCCCGATGCCCTTTAGAGCCACCCAGCCGTCGTAAGTCTCAAGAGGTGGCAGAGAACCGGGAGATGGCCCTAGACTCGCCAGGTCTGAAAAGCCCCAACCCTCAACCCCAAAACCCTTACACTCGTATCGGAGCCCTTTATCTAGAGCCATTTTCAAGAAATGCAAAAACCCTGAAGCCCCAGCCCTTGAAACCTGAACCCCAAACCCTTGACCCTAAACCCTAAAAGCCCTAAACCCTAAACCCTAGAAGCTAAACCCATTAAAGCCACAGAGCCGTTGAGGTTTAGCAGCAGTGGCGGCAGCGGAGGCGCGGTGATGAAACCTGTTGCCGGGTTTAGGGTTTCCAAGGGTTGACAACCTTAACCTACCATAACCCCACTCTGTATTGTAGGTTCTTATTATGGACCCTGATATGGGATTTATGGGGACCCTACCAAAAAGTAGGTTCTGGTAGGTGAAGGAAGGGTTCAGGGTTTCAAAGGGTTTAGACACAGGGCGTATAAGGGTTTGAGGCTTCTTCAAAAGCGAGAGAAAGAGTGTCTATAAAGGGATGTGCAGTGGGAACTTGCAGTTGGGTTGATGTTTGGGCGGTTCTAAACCCTGGGCCCTAAACCTCTAAACGCTAAAGCCTAAACCGTATATACCCTTAAACCCTTAAGCCCTAGTTCTAGGTTTTGAGGCTTTGCCATGGCATCAAGGGTTCAGGGCTTTGGAGTACCTAGACTCTGCAGCTACCCTCGCGCGAAAGATCCTCATGACCGCCGACCCCCCCCTCAAAAACAGAAATTGCGCCCAACCATAAACGCTTGAAGCCTACCTTTTTGGGCCTCTACGAATTAGGGTTTAGGGTTTAGGTACAAAATCGCTCCTAAATCTAAACCCCTATAATCCCTAAACCTAAGCCCCTAAACCCTAAACCCGAATCAATGTATCTGACGGGTTGTCATAGTTGAGGTTCCCCTTTGTGGGAGGGCTGAAGGTTTATCAGCCCGTGCGGGTTGAGGGGTTAGGATTTGGGGGGCTCGCTGGCTTAAGGATGCAGGGTTTAGGGTTTAGGGCATAGCTTAAGTTCCAGCCTATACCTTGAACCGTAAACTCTGGACGCAAACCCTAAACCCTTGACCCGAGATGCTCAGCTCCATCAACGAACATCGAGCAAAAAGACTGAAGGTTTGAAAACCGGCAACCATACAGCGTTCAGATTGATGAGGGGATTTCGGGGTTTTAGGTTTAAAATGGTTTATGCGGGTTCTCGATCCTGAACTACCCTAAACCCTAAACCCTAGACCCCTAAACCCTAAACCCTAAACCAAACCCGAAACCCTAAACGATCGGGTGCTTAGGGGTTTTAAAGGGGAGTTGTTGGCTTAGCTTTTTGGGGGCTCCTGAACCCGGGCCTTGGGGGCTCTGGGTCGCGGGGAAGCATCGGAAACTTCTGCTGAGAACGTCGATGTTTAGCGGTTCAGGGTTTAGGGTTTATTGGTTCAGGGTTCAGTTTTTAGGGCTTATAAGGTTTAGGGGTTCAGGGGTTCAGGGTTTAGGGGTTCAGGGGTTCAGTGTTCAGGGTTTAGGGGTTCAGTGTTTAGGGTTTAGGGGTTCAGTGTTTCGGGTTTAGGTGTTCAGTGTTTAGGGTTTAGGGCTTGAGGGTTCAGGGTTTAGACTTTCGGGGTTTAGGGTTAAGGGTTCAGGATGGCTTGTCCGGGTGAGAGTCTGATTGGAAGCATGTATGATTATCACCAACAAAAAGCAGATATGTTATTTTTGCAGCGTTAGCGCCATTTCCCATTTCCAAGGAGGAGTATCCCCTAAACCCTAAACCCCTAAACCCTAAACCCTCAACCACCTGGAAGATGGGCTCTGCCAGGCTTGTTCGCCTCATCGTCCGGCCTGTGCTTTGTCATCACTTGGGCTTTAAGGTCCTAAACCCTAAATCCTGAACCCTAAACCAAAAAGGCCCTCAAAAAAAGAAGAACCCTAAACCCCTGAACCCTAGGGTTCTTGGGGAATGCGGGCTTGCTTTATGGTTCAGATGGGTGTTGGCTGCTTCTTTGAGTCGACGGGTGTGATATCCCCTTGATCGTTTGACGTATCACAAACCCCAGAACCCTTAGTCGAATGGTTCGGGTTGCAGATAAGGGTTTAGGGTTTAGGGCTTAGGGTATCTATACTTAAAAGAATTGTATATTCCGGTATAGGGGTAACAGCCTAAACCCTAAACCCTTTAGGGGTAACATCCAGATGTCATTGCACATGGCATGAGCATGTGCATGCTCATCCCAAACGGGAGCCCTGAGCCCCAATAAGCCCGCGACAACCCAAAACTCTGAGCATTGAAGCCATGTATGGTCTCCTACGTCCTTTTTTATATGTAGGGTTTAGGGTTTAGGATTTAGGTACATAAACACGCCTAGGCAGCAGTGACGCTTAGCCTACGTAAAGTCCTGCAGGGAAATGCGCCCGTCTGGATCCCGCCCAGGTTCGGCAGCAGCGGCAGCGGAAGCAGCGGAGGCAGTCTGATGATCACTACGGATCTTGCCGTCAAGCGCTCATGTTTAATGTAGGGGTCCAAGATTCAGTTGTAACATTCCCTTAGAGTTTAGTCCTTATTTAAGGATATACTGATTTATACTATACACCCAAACCCCATTCGAATCATTACGGCCTCTAAGTTAGTTGCTTTCGGGAGATCTGGGCTAGCGACAGATGTGCAACAGTTCGGCCAAACTAAGCTCACAGAGCAAACCCTAAATCCTAGCTGTTGGTTCAGGGTTTTGGGTTTTGGGTCAGGTGGCTTGTGCATCCCTAAATGCCTCAGAGTGACGACCCAAATTCCCCCATCAAGACAGTATCGCCTTACACCGATCGAGAGACGCTGCCAGGGTCAGTGGCTTCCTTCACCGCCTCAACATCCGGACTGTGCTTCGTCACCATTCGGGAAAGCTGACCGGGGCAGGTGTCAGAGTCCTGCAGGGCCTCATGAAGATTGTAATTTTGGGGCTTCGTGAGTCGGTTTCTAGGGCTTTGGGGCCTCGAGTTCCACTATGCAGATGTAAGACTGGTGGTGCGATGGGAGGAAGAGCATGCTAACCAGCTTTCCGAGCTGTACCAGCAAGTTGATTTCACTGACATGGTTACAGACGGCAATGCGACCTGAACCTTAAACCCTAATTGGACATCCACCCTAACGATCGCCATCCCAGCAACAGCACTGCGCGATGGGGGTTCTGTTGACTTCGGTTTGCGGCTTAACTTCCTCTTGGATTTCCCTGAACCGTTGTAGATGATCAGCTCAGCTCGTCTGAGTTGCCGGGGTTTCCGAAAATAGTGAACCCTAATATAGTACCCTAAACAGTAGGGTCCTTATTATATGGACCCCAAAATAAGGTACCCCTAATTTTCGGAAACTCCCAATGACTGTACTATTGTACTCTAAACTGTAGGATCCTTATTATAAGGACCCCCAAAATAAGGTATCCCTAATTTTCGAAAACTCCCATAATTCAGCCGAGGTTCAGCGGCACCAGTGGCAGCGGAAGCAGCGGAGGCGCCCCAAAGCCCCGGCCCAGCCCGACCTCCTCCCTGCAATATACTATACCGGAATAGTACGATACTATACTATATTCTAGTAATGTAGTTCTTACATGACATCGTACTAATAGTACGATACTATACTATAGTCTAGAAATATAGTTTTAACAGTACATCCTACTGCCAGAATAGTACGATACTATACTATATATTCTAGTAATATAGTTCTTACAGTACACTGTACGACAGTTTCAGTCAAGACCATGTCTCGCTTGATTCCTCACCACAGCAATCCCAAACCCCAAAGCCAAAACCCTAAACCCTAAACCCTAAACCTTAACATAATTCCTTCCACGTGGCCCGGCCCACATTGCACCAAAGAAGCTGCCCAGGGTCGACGGCTGCCAGCACCGCTACAACATCCGGACTGCGCTTTGTCTAAATTTGCTGAAAGAAGCTAGACTTTGAGCTTTAGGGCTTAGAGGTTTGGGGGTTTAGGGTTAAAGAAGCTACTATTTATAGACTTTGAACTTTAGGGATTAGGGGTTTTAGGGTTTAGGGGTTGAGGTAGGAGTTAGGATCAGGTGGGCCCTTGGAACTTGAAACTCCAGAGTGGGCACTATTTGGGAGTTTCCGAAAATAGGGGACCCTAATATAGTGCCCTAAATAATAGAATCCTGATTATAAGGACCCCAAAATAAGGTACCCTAATTTTCGGAAACCCCCATTTGTGTAGTTGGAGCCCTTTCCGGACTGTGCTTTGTCACCGCTTGGGGACAGCTGACCTGAACAGGTTTCAGAGTTCCGTAGAGCTCTGTGGGTTTTTCTTAGTTATGGGTTTTTGTCGCCGTCGTTTTTTCTGATATAGAACACATCTAAGCATGGTAATGTTCCAGGAGAAACCCGAAACCATAAGCCATGAACCCGAACCCTAAACTTCCTTCCCAAAGCCGAAGATTCTTCATCCCATGACTAGGAGCCGGGTGGCGTATTTCTGGGTGGAAGCCGAAGCTATTCTGGACGAGAGTGATGGAGCTGACCGACCCCTCGCAAGAACCCTAAACCCTAAACCCTAAACCCTCAACCCTAAGCCCCTCATGCAATTCGCAGCTCGGTCCATTCTGATCATTGCGATGACCTGCATGGACTTTACGATGTGAAGCCCGGCCCAAACAAGGGCCATCGGCAAGAGCACAGGAGGAAGTCGTGGGCAGCCGATTCACTTGTCTGCCGCAGGGCAGGGCGTGATCAGAGCCATTGCAAAGCTGGAGTCTGAGATCATGAGCTTGCTGAATTTCTCTAAACCCTTAAACCCTAAACCCTTAAAACCTAAACCCTAAACCCTTAAACCCTATAGCCCTAAGCCCCAAACCTCGATTCAGCGCTCTGTGACCATCAATGCTCTCATAGGCATGACGGGCGGAGCCCTGCCTGTCCCAGGGCCTTGACCAGCGAGGCCTGGCGCTAAGCTACTATAGGGGCCTTAATGTGGCGGCCCGTTTAGTGGACCCCCCCCCGACCAACAATGTTGGCTTGAATAGTGTGGGACCAAGGGCGCCTCTGGGTGGGCTGGCCCAGGATCTGGGTGGCTTTGATTAAGTTA
>CAJNDV010030952.1:66931-81107 GCA_905221635.1 Symbiodinium sp. CCMP2456 | reverse complement strand
ATGATGATCGTACATGACGAAAGTGCTGTAAATACCGAGTAAAACGGATGTGCTCCTAAGATGGTTTTAAGCAAGTGTAGTTGGTAGGGGGGGGGGGCGCCTACTACTACTACTACCACTACTGCTACTGCGACTGCTACTGCTACGGCTAGTCCTACTACTACTACTACTACTACTACTACTACTACTACTACTCCTACTCCCACTCTTACTCCTACTCCTTCTGCTACTGATGCTGCTGCTACTGCTGCTGCTATTGCTACTGCTACTGCTACTGCTACTGCTACTGCTACTGCTACTTCACTACTACTACTACTACTACTACTACTACTGCTACTACTACTACTACTACTACTGCTACTACTACTACTACTACTACTACTACTACTACCTATCCTAAGAATGAGAAGTTCGACATCACCGTCTTGGAGGTTGCCTAAACTCATCGGGCTCAACCCAGGGCATGCAAGCAGTTTATAGTTATTGGCTGAGGGTTTGGGGTGTAGGGTCGTTGGTTTGGGGTTACTGGTTCGGGGGTTATTGGTTTAGGGTTTAGGGTTTAGGAGGGTTTAGGGTTTGGAGTTGTTGACCATACATGGTCACGCGATCGCGTGATGAAACGAGGGTCTTGCTCTGTAAGATGTTTTAGAGTTTGGGGCACTTGGTGTTTAGCGTCCGTTGAATTCGGGACAGGTGGGATTTAAGGGTACTGGGGTGCGGCAATACAAATTCGTAGAAGGATAAGTAGTAATTTTAGTAGCCGCTGCATGAGTAGTAGTAGTAGTAGTAGTAGTAGTAGTAGTAGTAGTCGTAGGAGCAGGAGTAGCAGTAGTGGTGGTAGTAGTAGTAGTAGGAGTAGTAGTAGCAGCTGTAGCGGCAGCAGCAGCAGTAGCAGTAGCAGTAGTATCAGTAGTAGTAGTAGTAGTAGTAGTAGTAGTCGTCCTCGTCGTCGTCGTCGTCGTCCTAGTCGTAGTCGCAGTAGTACTAGGAGAAGTAGTCAAAGATCCTTCCCTCCATAGATATGCCAGAATATGGACTGGGCAACCACCAATCATCCAAGCCCCCAGCTGATTCGGGGTAGGGATCTATAGGTTTAGTTGCGACCGTGACAAGGTTCGCGAGCCAAGACGGCGGTAGTGGCATCACAAGCGGTGCCGGCATGCGAGGTTTTAGGGTTGGGTTTGGGGTTCTTGAAGTGGCAAGGGGGATATGTTGATGCCTCACAATGGGGTTTAGGTTTTCGGGAAGACCCTAAACCATAAACTGTGAAAAGAGGTGTTAGTATTGAGATCCACCCGTAACCCCACCCTAAACCCCAAAGCCTGTAGACTGAATGTCAGTACATCCGCAAGCCTTCATCGTAAGGCCACCGTAAACCCTAGATGTTAGTTTCGCCAGGTGTGGAGAAGAAAGGGATGCATCTCCTGGGTGAAATTCCTGCCGAGAAGATCGTCGAGCGAGTGGTCGAGGCGCATCGAGGGCTCTTTCAAAGGACTCCCGGTAATGTAGGGGCCTTAATAATTAGAATAGGGTTTTGGGGTTCCTTATTATAACTATACTATAATATACCCCAAAACCCCATTCTAATTATTAAGGCCCCTACATTATCTGGTCTGTTTGTGCATTCAGAACTTGTAAGATGTTGTCGGCTTGATTTTTCGGCTGTAGGATCTCAGATCTAGCAGCTTTGTTTGGATCAGGCATCCACTTGAGATCTTTGACCCGGTTCCTCCGTCTCTGTCTCGCATTTCGCGTGCTCGAATCCTGACCTGTGCAGCAGGTGGAAACGGAGGCCGTTAAGGAGGTACGCGTGCCCCATGAGTCTCAGGAGTTACCCAAGGCCTGGCATCTTGAGTTCAGGAGCTTGGTGTTTAGGGAGATGACAGGTTTTAGGAACTTCGTTT
The DNA here is from genome assembly GCA_905221635.1 of Symbiodinium sp. CCMP2456. Taxonomy (NCBI): domain Eukaryota; class Dinophyceae; order Suessiales; family Symbiodiniaceae; genus Symbiodinium; species Symbiodinium sp. CCMP2456. The sequence goes on along the minus strand of CAJNDV010030952.1, from coordinate 79,203 downwards.
TGTAGGGATTGGAGTTTTGAGATTTGGTGGTTGAGGGCTTGCATGGAAGATTCGGGCTTGGGGCTGTAAGGCTTTGTGGTTGGGATGAAGGGACGTCTCAAGAAGTTTGCTGTGCTTCGGCCTACTATGGTATGTAAATTCAATAGCAACTACTCACTAGCGACTTAGTCAGCCATCCAGGCCGCCAAAGCTCAGTCCCAACTCAGAATTATTCAGGCTTCTACATTCAACCCATAGTGCTGGTATAAGCACAGAATGAATTAACAAATGTGCCGCATGAGCCTCAAACTTGATGTTTTGGGTGTACTGAGGCTTGCTGCGGGAAGGGCACGATGGTTGGCTCGAAGGATGTTGGCTCGCAAGGCAGAACGTGAAATCGCCATCCGGGAAACATACCGAATAACTACAACCCCAACGAAGACCACAATGGACATGAGCTGAACTACACCCTTAACCTACAGCCCCCTAAACCCCCAAACCAAGTGATCCCAAGAGAGGCAATACAATCAAGGGTCTGGCCTGTCCCTAGACCCCAAGCCCATACTCCCCTGCCTTCAAAAGCCCAAGCCTCAAAACCCTCAAGCACGAAACTCTCTCACCCCTCTAGCTCCTTTGTAAACCCTTACATCCAATAGCTCTTTTAAACCAAACACCTATGTAAATCCTAGATTTTCATGACCCTAGACCCTAACCAGTGCACCTCCGAAAAGGGGAGTGTCCTATATGCACAGAAAAGGGGCGCATTGCACTAAAAACAAACCTAAGCCATAATTGTTTTAAAGCTTGAAGCTCGAAACCCCGCGGCCTGTACCGTCTCGTCCTCGAGGCTAGTGGCGGCACGTCCTCATCCTTCCGAGGTTTGTGTTTGGGGTTTAGGTTAGGGTTTAGGGAGTTTGGGGTTTACGGTTCGGTCGGACATTCGTCAGTCAGTGTCAGCCATCAGGACTTTCGGGTTTGGGGTTTGGGATTAGGGAGTTTGGGGTTTAGGGTTTGGAGTTTAGGTTTTAGGGTTGGGAGTCTATGATTGGGAGTTTAAGTAAAGGAGGGACGGGATTGGGCTTGAACTTTGGGACGTTGAGACTCGTGGTTCCTCTGTGCGCATGAATGTTTGTACATTCCAGGGAGACGGTTGGTATACGTTCCTAAGTCCTATAGTTAAGCCTCGCATCTGCATGACCACGTGTATGGTGTTTCTATGTGCTTTGTACACCATCTTCAGAAGTCTTCAACCGCTTTGTAACGTTCTTAAGCATCCTATCCGTTTGTGTATAGCTATACATATGGGGGTTTCCGAAAATAAGGGACCCTAATATAGTACCCTAAATAGTAGGATCCTCATTATAAGGGCCCCGAAATAAGGTACCCTAATTTTCGGAAAGTCCCATATCAAGGACTTAACCCTAACCCCGCAGGTACCTACTATATAGGGCCCTAGGGGCTCTAGTACCCTATATAAGGTGCCTGGGGGGTTAGGGTAAGGATGAGCAGAACCCGCATTCCGAAAGAATCGAGGGGCCGGGGTAAAGGTTTCAAGCAGGCGACAAGATCGAAAACCTGCGGTGCACTGACAAGCCTACAGGGTCCAAGAGCACACAATGCTAAAACCCTAAACCCTAAACCCTAAACTCCTAAACCCCAAACCCCTAAACCCTAACACCAAACCCGAAACCCTCTTCCTACACCCCTTTCCCCCTTTTCCGGTGGGGGATCTTAGGGCTTTAGAACAGCCCCCGAAGCCCAGGCTGTGTGTTTCAGCCCCAAGCCTCAAACCCCAAACCTAACGCCCTGCCCAAGATTTTTATCTTCTGGGGAGCTCTTGGTTGAGTGATTTCCTTTTAGTTGTATAGGGTTTAGGGTTTAGGGTTTAGGGTTTAGGGTTTAGGGGTTTAGGGTTTAGGGTTTATATATCTCTTTTAAGAGTTCGGCGTTTCAGAGCAGGTAAACCTCTCGCCCATAGGGGGCCTTGGGTCCTTAGCCCGAAGCACCCTCTCTACGATTCCGTAGTTCAGGCGTGCCTTCCGAAGCCGGTAAGTCCTCCAGCTCTGAGGACGTCCCTGGAGGGCTCAACGATGTAGGGGTTTAGGGTTTAGGGTTTAGGGTTTAGGGGCCCTAAACCCTAAACCCTAAACATGTAGCTCAAGGGTTCAGAGACTTACACGAAGGCAATTCAACGATTTCCGGGCTTACATCCCGATGCATACCTATACTTTGGCAAGGAATCGCTTTATTTATGGGAAGCAGCTTCACAAGGCTTAAGCATAAAAATGTGTAAGCACATGGGCCCCTCAAGGCAAGATTTGAGTTCAGATGTTAGGGATGAACCTGGCTTGTACTTGACAGCCAACTTTGCACTGTTGTTGATTTCCCGGGTATACACTGCAAGGTTCTAGGATTTTGCAGATGGGCATGGATGAACAACCCCTGCAGGCCCAATAAAGCCCTGTTCTAGACATTTCCTGTAGCCTCAAACCTAGCCCTTCGAAATGGTGGGTGATGATGCCACAAAACCCTAAACGGGCGCGCCGGCGAGTAAGACACCCGCAGTCCGTGTTCCTTCTTCCTTGTAAAGCCTCCGCACCAATAATCTTCTAGATCCTGCACACCAATATTTGAATGTTCTTGGGTGTTGAAATTGCAGGCATTGCAAAACGTGACATCCCAAGGCAAGGTACTCACAGCCGCCGCGCGGCTGGCTCCTCCTGAATACGTGATTCGAACTCTAAACTCGAAACTGACTAACCAAGAGTACTCATACGCAATTACGTCCCCCAAAACGATACTTAGAACGGTCTTTCTGGGCCTGTGGACCCTCTGGGTAACACACGCCGGAGCAGGATCTCAAAGCGAAGCAGGCCAACGCTGATAAGATTCTGAAGGATCGCCCAGAGGGCGCCGGAGGTTGTCTGCTGGGGCTTTCGGGGGCTTCAGGGGTTTATGGTTCAGAGTGTAGGGGCCTAGAGTTTAGTCTTCCAGAGCCTGTCGATTGCAAGGTTCAGTCGGTTAAGTAGGGTGTAGGCAGCAGCCCCTACTAAACCCCAAGCCCCAAACCCTAAACCCTAAGCCCCAAACCCTAAACCCTAGCCCCAAACCCTAAACCACGATAGTAGTCATGATCCGGTCCTTCCTTAGTAAACCTGTTATCCACTTTGCACGAAGCCAGAGCAGCGGGTCAGCTTACTACTACGACCAGAGCCGCCTCCCATCAAGGGAACCCCTATAGGAACTCTAAGTTTCTGAATCCTAAACCCTAAACCCTAAACCCTAAACCCTAAACCGTCCTAAGCCCTTAGGCCCTAAACCCTGAAACCCTCAACCCCACGAGCCCTAAATAGGGAAGGCTTCAGTCGTCCAAGCCTGGACGCCCTGACCTGGATTCTGGCAATACCCCTAAGTACGCTTTAATGGGGTTCAGGGCTTTAGGATTTAAGATTTAGAGTTTAGAGAGCCTTTATAGTCCTTGATAGAGGGTATTGGGGGATTATATCTAATAGAGGCTAGTATAGGAACTTGAAGAAGCAACCTTGGGTTTTTTATGAGGGTGCCTTATGTGGATCCTGAAATCTGGGTGTTGCACGACCAGGGTTTCATAATCAGGGTCAGACATGAACAAGACCGAAGCTGAACGAGCTAGCATAACAGTTTTGCACAGTTGCCCAAAAGTTATACAAGACTATGCACCAACACTGTATTCACCAAAACTCGACTATAATGATTTCTGCAAGCCCTACCAAAACTTGTTAACGCCACATGCAACTCTAAGACGACCTACATATAAACCGCAATACAACCCTTGTGAAGACCCTGTATAAGCCTTTGTATCCGTGTCCTGGATTAGACTCCTCCGTCCACATCTAGGGCTTTCAGGACTGTGTCAGTGTTGTTGATTGTATCTATCCCTAAGAGTCCAGTGTACCTGTAGCCAGCAAGATACCGTGCATATACAAAAACTCATATATGCATATCAACAAAAACATGAAAATAGATACGCATACAATGTCCCTACAGTACCTACATAGCAAACCCATTAACATTAAGACCGAAGTACAGACTACATCGCCACACGGACCCTTAGGTTGTTCCTGTTCGACTTTAACCTAGGGCTCTGGGTGTCCACTGTAGGGCTGCAGGGTTCACCATAAACCCTAAAACCTAAAACCTAAGCTGAAACCCTCAAGCCTCCAACCCCAAACCCTAAACCCTACACCCCACACCCTAAAGCCTACACCCTAAACCCTAACCCTATACCCTAAATCCTAAACCCTACACCCTAAACCCGCAGGGCCCTAAAGCCTTGGCTCACGAGCCCTTACTATGGAGGAGCTGCGAAAAGCTGGAGGCAGCAAGGTCCTGGAGCAGTGCCTTGGATCGTTTTTAGGCAGTACTATGCCTGTGCTTTACCCATAGGCCCCATAGTAGTTCCCTTTTGTGGCTTATATTGAGGATCCTATTAGGTAATCCCTAAAAAGGAACTACCATGGGGCCTATGGGTATGTATTGGGCTTCTAGGGATGCTTCGTGTTTCCAGTTACGCTGTACCGATGTTTTTAGTTTGCCATGTTTGTGGTGCAAAGGCAGAAGCAGTCGTATCGTCTTCTGGGCGCGTGGTTCGTCCTCTGTTAGGGTTCGGGTTTAGGGGTTTTGCTGCCACAATTGTGCCTGCATCTCAAACCACCGCTAAACCGCTCGTGCTACGTAAGGCTGTACTTAGATCCCAGGTCTAGTCATGGCCTTGGCAGTCATGCGTCGCAGGGTGTAGGTTCGAGATCCGGCGCGTCTTGGTAGTTTTTTGCTTCTTAACTTCTATGTCTGTAGAGAAATTACGATTATTGCTTTAAGGGTTTACCCAATCTGCAAAAATCGCCCCACGTCTCAGTCCTCACGACCTTCAACTCGGAACACAAAGAACCCTAAACCCCAGACGCAGAATCCGGTTACCCCCTACACCCTAAGCCTCAGACCCCTAAACCCTAAACCGGGTAAGGCCAGGTCATGGTAGCCGGAAGCCAGGAGCAGTAGGTCGCCAGGTCCCAGCTCATAAAATCCTAAGCCCTAAACTGGCTTAGTCTTTAGGTATTAAGGTTCAGAGGTTGAGGGTTTACGGTTTAGAGTTGGCTGATGATAAGTATTCTTGGTTTACTGTTTGTCCAGGAAGGTTAGTTGCTGGGGTGGGCTCGTCCCGAGACCTTAAGCTCTGTAAACATCTATACCGCGCCTAACCGCCCTAACTAACCCTAAAACGCAACACCCTAAACCTCATGGGTAGTTCTCTAAACTCGGGTCCCTTCTAAAAAGAATCTTAAAAAGGGACCCTCATTTACAGAAATACCCAGATGAGCCCGGCGCCCTAAGCTTAAACTCCACATTCCATCGCACGCTCAGGCTCCTGCCTTTGTTTGAGAGCTTTGAGAAGGAAATGAAGACCATGGAAGGCACCTTTGCCCGGTAGGGTTTAGGGCGCCCGAGGGTGGGGGCAGTGCTTCGGCTTTAGGGCTCAAGGCTCGGAGTTCTCTGTGCAGAGTGGTAGGGTTGAGGGTGTAGGCTTTTGGGGCAAGTTTCGGGCTTAGAGGCTGTTTGGGGTTTAGGGTTTGGGGTCTGGGGTTTGGGCTTTACGGTTTAGGCCTGCGAGGCTTGAGAGTGTTGACTAGTTGTCCCTTTGCAGTCCCTATCTTTAGCGTCATATTGAGTCACACCATCATGTACCACGCAACCTGAAACCCTCTTCTAATCCTTACGGCCCTTTTTAGCAAGATGAATCGGTGTGAGATTATGTTGGGCTTGAGTGCTAGCCGCTACTTGGAGGTTCATGGGTAGTTATAAGTGGGGTTATAACTAGGGTGACTATAATCATAACCCTAATTAGGGGACTTATAACTCCACTTATAACTGCCCACGAACCTCCAAGAAACTCCTCTAGCTGGATCCTTAGGCGGATGCCGTTCCCTCAGGTAAAACGGGCGTCAGGAAGCAACAGGGCAATACCATGGAACCCTAGGTAGACGTCCTTGCAACAAGGCACTTCTACAAAGGAGCACTAGTATCGAGAAATCCCTGGCAAAATTCCAACACGGCTGTGGGTGCTAGGATTGGGCATTTATGCCCGAGTTATGCTAACTCCCCAAACCCCTAAGAACCCAAACCCTAAACCCATGAAGCCTAACCTGAAATCCGAAATTCTCTTCAAACCTTCCCACACCCCAAGGCCCAGAACCTAATCAATTTCGAGGCAATGAGGTGGCGATGCCCTGCTTTCCTGACCAGTGGGCCTCCACCAAGAAGTCTTGTGCCTTGGTTCGGTGAGGGTTGCCTCAGTGCTCTGAGAACCCTAAACCCTACACCCTAAACCCCAAACCAAGTATGTTATTGTTTCATAGCCATCAACACTCCAAGGGTTGTTTCTGCCTGGTTCTTGAACTTGAGGGTTTAGGCTTTAGTTGTTGTAGCGGTAGCAGTTTTAGGCACATGTGTCTTAGGGCTTTGCCCCGGTACTTCCATGTTTTGAATGCAGACCCGTGAGACTCTGAGTTGCAAGTTATTGGTTGAGTAGATAAGCTTTACTGGGTTCTTGTTAAGGGATTTAATTTAAGTTACCATGATAGGGATTTACAGTAAATAATATGGTTTCCTTATTATGGTAACTTAAATTAAATCCCTTAACTAGAACCCAGTTTATGTAAACTGTTCGAGTTTATATAGTCCTACTGTCATCATAGTGTCAAGCTTGCGTGGGCCAGCGCACTCAGCACCCTCTAGGGTTTGGGGTTTAAGTGTTTAGGGCTTAGGGCTATTCGAGTTTAGGGTAAAGGCCACTGCTTAGGATCCTCAACACATTCCTCGAGCAGTGGGCAGGTATGTGGAGTCTGCAGCGAATAGAATCACTGCTTCGGGTGCCGTCATTGCCATTGCCTCTGTTCATATCATAACTGTGTTGTCACCAACACCAAAACTACCATTCAGTCGCTCTGAGTAGCTGTTGAAAACTATCATGCAATTGTGGCTTACCATGCTTGTGCTGCAACCATTCCTTGTTTCTGGTCTGGCAGTAGACGATCGAGCATGGGTAGTAGGAGTTATAGTAGCAGCAGTGACGGTAGTACTATCCCTAATTCGTAGTAGCGTCATCGTGGTAGTGACAGCAGCAGATGCAGTAGTACGAGGAGAAGAGGAGGAGGACTCGCATCGTTTAATACGGCTGCTGCTGCTGGTAGACATATGCGGGTAGGCTAGGCGTAGCAACCTCATTTTCATTTAGTCGACTTAAAAGGCCTCTTCTTCAGTTAAGAGTTCTTCAGTTAATGGTTTGGAGTTCAGGGCTTTAGAATGTGTTTTTTTTTGGGGTTTATTGTTCTTTGGGCCTCATCCCGTTCCTGACATGCGGATTGTATCGTCAACAATGTGTGTAAAGTAGTAGACGATCATGGCTGGTCATGTATACAGGTTGAATCATGAAATAGGCAGGAAAAGGACATCACTGTTCTTGTGGTACCGCCAACCATAGAGATCATGACATGCACGATGAACCTTACTAAACCCTGAAACCTGAACCAACAGCCTAAATCCGTAAACCTTAAACCTTTGAAGGAAAGCTGAAGCCCGTAAACCCACACCGCAAACCTCAACCGCTAGCCCCTTAAGCCCCTAAGCCCTATGAATACAAAGAGCCGAAATATCAGTTAGATGCTTACATCTACACAGACGCACAGGTACATAGGGTCATAGTACCTATATGGAGGAGGTTCCATAGCACTTTTTCGATTCCTGTTTAGATCTCCGTAGCTATCAGGGTTTCGAGACCCAGACCTTCAAGCCTGAACCCTTTACCCCAAACCCTCAGCCCAAAACTCAAACCCCAGATCCTAATCCCCAAGCCCTAAACCCTTTGCCCCAAACCCTATCCCTAACCCTCCATGTACCTACTATGTAGGGCCCTAGGCGCTCTAGTACCCTCTATAGTAGGTACCTGGAAGGTTAGGGCTATGTCCTTAAACCCTAAACCCTAAACCCTAAACCCTTAAACCCTCATTCCAGTCAAGAAAAGCGAGGCAAAGCCCTGGCAGAGGCCAACGCAGAGGCGGAGAAGTCTCAGAGCCAATCCTGAAATTACTAGGGTTTAGGGTTTAGGGTTTAGGGTTGAGGGTCTAGGGTTTAGGGTTTAGGGTTTAGGGTTTAGGGTCTAGGGTTTAGGGTTTAGGGTTTAGGGTTTAGGGTTCATAAGGGCTTGCATAGTTCAATCTTGTTCATTTATATGGTCATTGAGCCAGGAAACTCCGAAGATTTTGAAGACGAAATTGCCCGCAAGGGGTCCCTGTATGTGTTGATGAACATTTTTGATGGATAAATAATGTACATGGGTTTACAATAAGCCTTTGTTCTTTTTTTTCTGACCACAGCATTGCAAAAAAAATCGCACGCCCCTGCTTTTGTCCTTTCCAGAATAGTGCAGCCTTGAAACGGAACAACAGCTAAGAAGAAATTAAAATCCGCACCGAGAGCCGCTCGAATAAGGCTTCGAAGGTCGCGCAGCTTTGCAGTTTAGGGTACAACGTCTATGAAATCAGGTGCCGGGTTTGGGACTGGTGATTTCGGGAGTCGATCGTCGGGTTTGGGGGAAGGAACATTGGTGTTCAAGTCGCTCAGGATCTTGGATGATGAGACTAGGATTGCGGGGGGTATATTACAGCCTTGTCGACCTGTGACCTAAAAGACCTACCTTTTTCGAAGCCGGAGTAAAGAACCCTAGGAAGGCTAAACCCTAAACCCTAAACCGCAAAGAACCCGAAGAAGGTAGAATCCTAAACCCTAAACCCTAAACCGTAAAGAACCCGAAGAAGGTAGAATCCTAAACCCTAAACCGTAAAGAACCCTAAGAAGGTAGAACCCTAAACCCTAAACCGTAAAGAACCCTAAGAAGGTAGAATCCTAAACCCTAAACCGTAAAGAAACCTAAGAAGGTAGAATCCTAAACCCTAAACCCAAAACCGTAAAGAACCCTAAGAAGGTAGAGTCCTAAACCCTAAACCCTAAACCGTAAAGAACCCTAAGAAGGTAGAATCCTAAACCCTAAACCGTAAAGAAACCTAAGAAGGTAGAATCCTAAACCCTAAACAATCCTAAACCCTAAACCCTAAAACGTAAAGAACCCTAAGAAGGTAGAATCCTAAACCCTAAACCGTAAAGAAACCTAAGAAGGTAGAATCCTCATCCCTAAACCCTAAACCGTAAAGAACCCTAAGAAGGTAGACTCCTAAACCCCAAACCCCAAACCTAAGAAAGTAGGTTTGTTTGGAAACAGGCAGGAAATCAGGGGGGGCCAGTAGCCCGTAGCAAGAACCCCCTGCCGCAGGCAGAGTTCGAACCACCGAGTCCCTTTCAGGGCCGATCGCCTTCTGAGGTTCAGACACCCCATTGGATTCATAGGGTTTCGGGTTTAAGGGTTTAGGATTTAGGGGTTTAGGGTTTAGGGGTTTAGGGTTTAGGGTTTAGGGGCTTTGGGTTTAGGGGTTAGTATGTAGGGTTTTGGGCGCCCCAGATGGATAGCTCTGCGAATTTGTATCCCCGTATAAAAAAGACTTTACGAAGGGACCCCTGACTTAGAGAACGACTTAGATGACAACTTGTCATCTACGAAGCCCTTTATGCTTGTAGATCCCTGATTCATAAGCTCCTTTCTAGAGTAGATAGCCATGACTATGGGGATCCTGATATTAGTGCCTTCAAGGCCAGGGGGTTTATGGATCAGGGCTCTGCATCAGACATGCAGCCCGAAAGTCTCAAGCCGCTGACTGAACACAAGGAGTAACTAGGGTTTAGGGTTTAGGGTTTAGGGTTTAGGGTTTAGGGTTTAGGCTTTAGGGTTTAGTACGCACTATCCCCGTATAGATCCCGCAATATGTTTGTCGTACAATATGGCCCAAAAGCTCTAGTCTAATCGGTAAGGCCCCCTATAGTGCATGTTCTTCGCTGCCTTGTTCCACATCAATAAACCACTGCCGCAACATAGCAAGACAGACTTAAATAAACTTTGAATCTAGCGCAAACCCCTTACCCCGAGCTCAAATCCCTTGAAGCCCTAAACCCGAAAACATCGCCCCGTGAACCTGGAACCCTAGATTTCTTCAAACCCTGAACCTCCTATAGTCTCCACTGTAGTTCCCTTCTTGGTTCAACCAGTTTTCTCTTAAGGGTCCTTAAGGTATTCCCAAAAAAAGAACTACAATGGAGACTGTAGGTACAGACCAAAAGCCCTAAACGCTCCTAGCCAGCACACCCAAACGACACCCCCGAGCTGAGGAAAGCAATGGACGAGCTGGACAGGCCGAAGATGTTTTCGGATCTCACAGAGATGCAGATGCTTGCCGGCAGTCCCCCGAAAGTTCTCTAACTAAGCTATGGGGTTTCTAGTTTCGGGTATGGGGTTTCTAGTTTCGGGTTTAAGTATTAAGGATTGCACACCAAAGCCCTGATCTAATAGGCTGGTCTCAGTGTTTAGGGGTTTTGGGGTAGGTTCTGTGCAGCTATAGAGCCGGGTGGCCCTGAGATTTTTTGGGCGTGCGCTGCCATCGTTGACACGAACTAAGCATAAGCGGTTCAGGGTTTAGGGTTTAAGTTTAAGGTTTAGGGTTTAAGCATTCCTGCGGCTGCAGCTACCATTGCCCCCTTGCCTGTGCGACTGCTTCGACTTTTGGTGGTTGGACCAGTCTTCTTGTTTCCACCTAGGACAGCAGCAGCAATATGACTGGTCGGGACGTCTGGGGTTTACGGCTTAGGGCCTTTGGGTTTAGCGTTTTTGGCGGTGTGATCCCAGGTTTAAAAGTGATGCTCGCGGGTTCACGACCGCTGTCTACCCTTGGCAAGGTTCGGGAGAAGTTTCAGCAACCCAATGCTTAGTCATCCCCCGAGTGCACGACAATGACATGCAATGTTTCGCTGCATGCAGAAGGACCGGTTCTGCAGCTTCAGAATCTTTCAAGCCACGAAAGACCTAAATCCGCCACAAACGCCATTCACTTGCAGCCGTATTCAAAACCACACAACCACAACTTCTCTAGCTATGTACGTCAAATCCTCAACCCCTCAATCCCCGAACATAAGCCTTCACCCTAAACCCCCGAAGCCCTCGAAGCCCTGAACCCCTAAACCTTGAACGCTGAAGGCAAAACTGTGCAACAGCTTTCGAAGCCATAACCCTAAAACCGTAAACCCTAAAAACCTAAACCCTAAAATGTCTCTTTCGGATAGCCATCCGAAGCCCTTGCTGCCGGCCTTCTTGGTTCCCGTGGAGGTGCGCCCTGCGACGGCCTACGGCGACGGGGCGTTTTTTTGAGGATTTGTTTTGAGCAGTCTAACAAGAGTTAAACAGTGTTTCACGACGTCTCAAGGAGATTTTAGTGACTTACAGTAGTTCGTAAGAAAAAATAAAGAAAAAATAGCAGCAACAACAACCCAGGCGAGGGGCACCAGGGTGTCTTTGCGACGGCCTTCATACAGAAGGGCACTGCTGCTGCTGGTTCTGGAAAGATCAAATAAATTCCTACACCCTAGGCCTAAACCCCCCAAAACCCCAATTCCTAAACCCCTGCTGTTGGCGTGTTGCAGCTCGGACTCGAGTTTTACATTGCATTGAATATTTTTAACACACATATATCTATAAAGGTGTGTGTATATATATAGAATAGAATAGGGGGTTAAAGAGACCAGGGTTTGGTATGTTGCACTCTTGCTGTATGAAGGACTGTACACAGTGACTCTTCTCTTTTATTCCAGTTCCTATAATAACCAAGTCTTAGCCATACTGTTTCGACCCTTTGCATTTCTTCTCTGTCATAATCCCCAAAGCCTGCATTTGTTCGATGTGGCTGCCTGGAACCAAATGTTTCGCCTGTTCGCAGCAGCTCAACAACACGATCGCATTTGCAATGCACCCCCTTCGAAACCAGAAGTGCACGATAGAGTCTCTATAGCATGTAGCAGCAGTAGCAGTAGCAGCAGCAGTAATTAGTCGTCGCCGTCGTCGTCGTAGTAGTCGTCGTCGTGGTAGTCGTGACAGTCATGGTCGTGATCGTGGTGGTGGTGGTGGTGGTGGTGGTGGTGGTGGCGGCAGCGGTGGCGGTGGTGGTGGTGGTGGTGGTGGTAGTGGTGGTGGTGGTGGTGGTGGTAACAGAAGTAGAAGTAGAAGAAAAAATAGAAGTAGAAGAAGTAGTAGTGCATCGTAGCAGCAGTAGTGGTAGTATTATCATTAGTAGTAGTGGTAGTAGTGGTAGCGGTAGTAGTAGCAG
>CAJNDV010030952.1:56249-66831 GCA_905221635.1 Symbiodinium sp. CCMP2456 | reverse complement strand
CTAAAACCCTAAAACCCTAAACCACTTTGGGAAGGCTTCGTCCTACCCGACGACCTGACGCACTTCAACGCGAATCCTGAAGATGCGGGGCGGTGCCTGGTTTCATTGTTCAGGATTTTCGGGGTAGGTTTATGGGAAAAGCTTGAGAGGATCTTATTTACAAAAATTCGTCGGAGGTTTTAACGGACCAGCCCAATTATTTTTATTCGTTTTATGCATGTTGCAACTTGTTTACGAAGGTTCGGTGGATTTGGTTTAGGGCTTAACGCTGGGGGTTATCAGGCGATTATAGTCGTTCATAAGTGTCTCTCATAAGGTGTCTGTAGGACTTTGCAACGTCTTTCATTTTGGGTTTGGGGTTCAGGATCTTGGTGTTCATTAAGGGTTTACCGGTTTGGGTTTCATACTGGTGTCGAAGCGTGATTCTCTGTAACGTTAGTTCGACTAGTCCTTAGCGTTCCGTTTTGTAAGTGGAGCGTAGTATACCCAGATGCCTAATCGAGCAAAAAAGGTGACGGTTGTGTTGCGGAATTTCGGCGTAGTAGGCGGTATATATGGAATGCCTGCGACGTGATTTTGTTTGCTTTTGTTTTGAGAGTTTCTGTTTAGTAGCCAATGTATGGATTAGAGTCAGAGGGTACGAGGTGGCAGACTGAAGATTAGGTGCGTCTTCTTGGTAACTACTTGAGTATAAGGGTTTGGGTTTGGGGTTAAGGGGGGGGGTGTAAGCCGGCTCAGCTGGATATAGACCTTACCCCAAAAGCTCGGCAAACCCGCGAGTCCCAAAACAAGACCTTGAGAGCTCAGGTTCACCAATCATTCCTCCACGCCGACCATCGGTTTTGACGGTGCCTTGCGCGACATTCAACCCGGTGAAGAGCTGACCATGGACTATGCTTGGCACGGGGATCCAGGATCGAAAGAACGACCCGTAACTTTCAATCCCGAAACCGCAAGATCCAAGACCTAAGCAGTACATCCGAAACTACATATTGATAAGACTTCAGTCAGAAGCGTCAAAGCTCCGGCAACAATCCCTGGAGTAACCGTCGTTTACGTAGAACTTGTGTGGATGCGTATATCTAGAAACAAAAACATATATGTATGAAGAGATATATATATATATATATGTGTGTGTGTATATAGGTGGAAATGTATGTGTGTGTACATATACATACATACATACATACAGACAGACAGACAGACAGACAGACAGACAGACAGACAGACGGAGAGATCGACGGACGGACAGACAGACAGCCAGGCAGGCAGGCAGGCACGCATGCAGGCAGACAGACAGTACATACATACATACATACATACATACATACATACATACATGCATACATGCATACATGCATACATGCATACATGCATACATATATACATACACATACATACATACATACATACATACATGCATACATACATACACACATACATACCTACGTACGTACATACATACATACATACATACATACATACCCACATACACAAATACATACACACATACACACATACATACATACATACATACATACATACATACATACGTACTTACACAGGTTTACACATGTATTTACGTACATACCTACGTAGAAGCATGCATGCATGCATACATACATACATACATACATACATACATGCATACATACATACATAGTCACATACGTACCCACATACACATACATACATACATACATACATACATACATACATACATACATACGTACGTCGAAAACTACATACCCTCCATGCATTACATAAAACACACACATTACATACGTTACATACATTACATACATGCACATGCATACACACAGACAGACAGACAGACAGATAAACATAAATACAGATGTTTGCTACTTTCTGTTTATGTACATACATGTAGACACATATGCTTATACATATACGTACTCATGGTACAGATATATAAACGGTTGTACCATATCCATATCCATATACATATACATATACATATACATACTGACCTCTTAACGAGGTAGCATGTTCTATCTCGTCATAGGGATCCTGGGGAAGGAACCCTTCTTGGGAATGGAGTGTTTAGGGTTTAGGGGCTTTAGGGTTTAGGGTTAAGGTTTAGGGGTTTATGGGGTTTAGGGTTTGGATAGGGGCGTAGGGTTTAGCAAGTTTAGGCTAACAGGTTTCATGGCTTGGGGGTTTCCCAAAACCCGAAGCTTCCTGAACCCTGCACTCAGAGCTTTAAATTTTAAGCTTAGCGGTTTAGAGTTTAGGGTTTAGCCGGATCGGATATTGGAGTAATGTAGGAGCCTGAACAATTAAAATAGGGTTTTGGGCTCCTTCTTAGTATAATTTTAATAAGGAGCCCCCGAAATGGTATTGGTAATTATTTGGGCCCTTATATTATCTAAGTAAGCCATAGACACCCCCGTCCAGGCTGGTACCAGGAGCTTTGCGCGAGGTATGGGGTGCTTACTGAGAGGCAAGTGGCTGAGAGGTCAAGTCTCCCATTCCGGGCTTGATTCTAAACCCAAAACTCTTAACTCGAAGCCCCCTAAACCCTGAACTCTTCAAACTTTCAGAACTTCAAAAATAACAGACCTTAACACAACCGCCACAACATCAGGATCCTCATTACATGTACAGGCCTGATAATTGAGAGCAGGGTTTCTATAGCATCAATTGCCGCAAGTACTCCTCCAAGAGCCCCCATGCCTTGAAGCCGCTATACTGGTGGAATATACAGAGGGTATACAGGACCTTTGGAGCAATTAGAATAAAGTCTTGGCGGTCAGTATAACTATGCTTATATCCGGAACCCTAAGAAATAGCATGGATAGTCATTCAGGCTGCTGCATTTGTTCAGTTTGATATACCTAGACCCTCTCAACGGCAAATCCTTTACCGAGGACATGCAGGGGTCCCCTAAACCCAAAACCCCCAAAACCCCAAAACCCTAAACCCTAAAAACCTGAAGCCCTCACGCCCTAAACACTAAAAACCACTAAACCCCAAAGCGATCACTTGTAACTGCTCTACGAGGTTTTTCTGTGTTGAGTCTCTCGGCACCCCTTTGAGCGATCCCGATCGGATTTCCGCTTTGCGGCTCTCTAGACCTTGCTGTAAGGTTTGGGTTTATACCTTAAGCTACCATAACCTACTTTTTTTAGGTCCTTGTTTTAAACCCTAATATAGAAGTTATAGGGACCCCACAAAAATAGGTTTTGGTAGCTTAAGGTAGGGTTTAGGGTTAGGGTTTAGGGTTTAGGGCCTTTCTTGTTCTTGCAGAGGCAAAGGGTCCTGGGTACTGTCAGGGGGGATACTTTCCAAAATCATACTAAGGCTTCCTAATATAGAAACCCTACATTCTACTATGCAGGTAATTACGTTGGACCCCTTGGAAAAGGCAAGCTGTGTAAAGTGCGACGGGGCCAAGTGTGCCCAGCTGCCTTGCTGTATAGGCGTGTACAGACAAGCATGGACACCGCGAGAGATCAACAGGGTGTAGGGTTTTCGGGCTTTAGGGGTTTAGGCTCTAGGCTTTCGGGTGTTAAGGTTTAGGGGTTTTAGGGTTCGGGGTTCAAGTTTTAGAGTTTAGGCCCTGGTTTAGGCTTGAACTCAGGGGCAAACCTGCGTTCGTGATGGGGCCTGCTGCTTAAATGGAAGAGCTGATGTTATCTCGACCCTGCAACCTTAAACCCTAAACCCTAAACCCTAAACTGTAGCCTCCACCCTGGATAGACCGACCAACCTGCTCCTGCTGCCGACATAATAGAGGGGCTTAAATAATTAGCTATACGACTTTTTTTGGGGGGTTCCTTATTATAATTACAGTATAGTGGGCCCCAACACCCTATTCTAATTATGAGGGCCGCCCCTACATTAACCTAGATTGCCCGTGAAGTCCCAACTAATAGCAGGCTTGAATAGCTAGTAAGTCATACTGTTCCTCAGGATTCCGTGGATAACGAGAGTCTAACGAGAGTAAGTCCCAAAAACCGAATTCAATTTTCAGGCCCCTATATTGCTCTGTAGTTGGACCCGTTACGGCCTGTCATACCAAGACTGAGACAGTCAGCCTTAGACCTTAAACCGACGGGGTTCAGGGTTCCGCACCAGATGCTCAAACCGCTTAATTCTGGAACTACCTTACCCTAACCCTCCAGGTACCTACTATTTAGGGCCCCAGGGGCTCTAGTAGCCTCTCTATTAGGTACCTGGAAGGTTAGGATGACGTCACATGAACGATGCGCTTCTGCATCAGTGTTTACTGCTTGAGAAAGGGGTTCGAGAGGCTCTGGGCCTGCGGGCAGGGTTTAGGGTTTAGGGTTTAGGGTTTAGGCAAAAGCGCTATTCCTTGGTGATTCGACAATCGCTCAGGATCGAAATCTTGAGTCACCACACGCACTTCATCTCAGAGCAGGCCTGAAGTGCTTCAGGGACTGGAACAGCACATAAGCACGTGCTATCGAAGCCTAGCCCCATTGCCGATTTTAGTTTCTGAAAAGTTTATGTTTCCTAGATTTTCTGGGGCTCCTACTTCGGTGTATCAACCGGGGCATCTTGCCTCGAGTCTAATAGCCCGACCTATCTTCATCTATGCCTGGCCTCCGTAGACGATCTCCTAAGCTCCCAAGCAAGAAGGACAAGAGCCTTACCATCCAGAACATGCCCTAGACTCTGTGTCCAAGCAGCGCGACACTGCCATGTGCCCCCGAAATCGATTGTTATTATATCAGTGTACTGGTCACAAACCGCACAAGCCCGACATGTGCCCGAGCCCGTCAAGGGCCATGAATCGAGAAGGCATCCTTTTCCCAAAATCTCTGAACAGCCCGAACACTGACCTCCTCGCCATTGTACTAAACCGTGGGATAGAGAAACCGAAGACTCCTACAGTGGTCCTACAGCCTCCAAGAAGCAACCTGTGCAGATCCTTGGGCAGACTTGTTGCCCATGCCCAAACGTTCTAAAACCCTGAACCCAAAAACCCTAAACCCTAAACCCTAAACCCTAAAACCCTAAACCCTAAAACCCTAAACCCTAAACCCAGAAAAGATACCTTAGTTTAGGGTTTAGGGTTTTAGGGTTTAGAGTTTAGGGTTTTTGGGTTTAGGGTTTAGGGTTTTAGGGTTTTAGGGTTTAGGGTTTAGGGATTCCTTAAGGGAGCCCTGCGAAGATTCCCCAAGAAGGATTCCTTCAAGGAGCCCTTTTATGGGAAGGCTCAAGGTAAAGGAACCCTCTGGAGGAATCCTCATTTATATATATATATATATACACACGTATACTATGTGTGTGTGTGTGTGTATATATATTTTATATATACATACATGGGTAGAAGCTCTTAACGGAGCCCGCCCTACACCATAAATCCAAAATCGTCAAATCTTAGATCCCAAACCCTTACACACGCCCGAAACCTTAAAACCTTATGTATGGGAACCCTTAAAGGAAGTCTCAAAACTCGAGCTGGGGAGGTCCCCCTAGAGACGATCGAGATGCCTCGGCTGAAGAGCATCCGGGACCGCTGCGCGCAGGCGGCGCAGGATGTTTTGGTTTAGGGGCTTGGTTTGGGGGTGTAGGGTTTAGTACTACGGTTTGAGCGGTTCAGGGTTTTTTATATGATGCCCGAAACCCCTAAACCCTAAACCCTAAACCCTAATTATGCTTTCGGGTTGTCAGGGTCTGAGAACTGAAGCAAGATATGTACACAGGTTTAGAGTTTACGGTCTCGGAGTCCCGGGCCCAGGAGCGTTCAAAATCCTTAGCTTCCCGCCTTACAACCTGGTTGTTCCTTAGGGTTTAGGGTTTAGGGTTTAGGGTTTAGGGTTCGGTTTTTAGTTTTAGGCCCCACTCTATTAAACATACCACGGTCCCATGTGGCTTTAAGGGGCTTGCACAAACCGCCGAAGCCCAGTTATCTGTAGAGCGGGTTCCGGCTCCTTGCAGAAACCCTACATACAAACAGCCCAAGGAAACTGTAGGAACCCGACTACCCCAAATCCTACTGCAAACCCATCATAGCGGCCTTACAGTAACCCGAAAAGATCACTTGTTGAGAAGCCTTCAATAACCTTATAGTAACCCTGTAGATCACTTTTAGAGTAGTCTTGAACGAACCATCCGTCACTTTTAAAGAGTTCGTAAAGGAACCATGGATCACTTTTAAAGAAGCCTTAAAGGAACTCTAGATCAGTTGCAGAGAAGCCTTAAAGGAACCCTAGATCACTTGTAGAGAAGCCTTAAAGGAACTTTAGATCACTTCTAAAGAAGCCTTAATGGAACCCTGCAGGTGGACTCAGAACTCTCGGCGCTGGAAAAGGACGTCTTGGAGAAGTTCCGTAACAAGGCTCGGTCGGAGCCCCTCTGTAGGCTAAGGTTTAGGGTTTTGGGGCTTAGAGTTTAGGGTTTAGGGGTGTCGGTTTTGGGGCTTTGGGTTTAGGGCTTATAGGGCTTAGGGTTGAGTTTAGGGTTTAGGTTTATGTTATAGGGGTTTATGCACCTTTCTGTAATTCAGGGCTCGATAGGGAACTTATAAGAAGGGTCCATGTATCCATATACGATGTACTTTGGTCTGTCTATTTGGGGTAGCCTAAGTTCAATACGCCCCCCCCCCAAAAAAAAAAATATAAAAACTTGACTACATACCGCAACCCGAAACTCCAACATCCCCTAACCCATACATCCTATGACGTACCGTAAACCCTGCGCCCCCAGAACCCTGACCTCCTCCACCGTAAAGCCCTAAACTCAGAGGTGGACTGGGAGAACATCATGCAGATCTCCAACACACCGGAGCTGGAGAGAGAGGCCCTGCTGGGCCAAAGTAACACAGAGGCCGTGGTGTTCATGGGGTTGTTAGGGGTTTAGGGTTTAGGGTCTTGTTGGGGTTGTTGCTTAAACGGTTATTGTAAGGGTTGCTATAGGGGTTGCAGTGATATATGGGCCTTGACAATTAGAATCGGGATTTGGGTATAGCTTAACTAGCATGGAAACCTAGGGACTAGTATTGGCACTACGACCAAAGGGATGGCTCATGTGCCCCGGGGCTCATGGCTCAGTCAAGAGATCACGATGTTTGCTTTTGGTGGTCATAAGTTCTGACGGTTTAGGGTTTAGGGTTGCTGCTGCTGGTGATGATGATGATGATGACGACGGCGATGAGGATGCAGTTGGTGGCACAGGCGGAGATGAGTATGGTGGTAGCGAGGATAGGACGGTGTTGATGACTTGTTTCGTAGTGGATGCTGGCAGGCCGCTGAAGTGGAGAACTTCTTGTCCAAGCCAGCAGGACCGGTTGGGAGGCGAATATAGGGGCCTTAATAATTACCAATACTTTCTGTGAGGACGATCTACCAGCTGCGGATTATTTGGGGTTGCGGGGCTGGGTAAACCCTGAGCCATCGGCCCATTAGTCTAGACCGACATGCTAACTCACCCCCAACCCCTAAACCCGACACCCTAAGCCCTAAATAACCCTAAACCCTACACCTTAAACCCTAAACCGTCCAACACCGCAGATTGTAGTGAACATGTGGCAGGGCCAACTTTAAGACCGAAAATTGAAACCCAGAGCTGCCTAAACTGTTCACGGTGAGCCATAAACCCCACGCCCTCGGATTTAGGGTTTAGGGTTCAAACCTAGCAGACGGAGAAAGGCGCGCAAACAAAAAAAAAAACAGACAATAAAAATGAATCCCAACATGCTACAACCCACAATCCAGACCTCAGACCATAAGGGCCAATCCCCAGGCCCTTAACCCTCGAACTGAGACCCTACGCCCTTTTTGCTAAGCCCTGAACTTATAAACCCTAAGCCCAAACAAATTGAAGCCCTCGACCGCCCCAACTCCGCCAGGAGACTTCGCCAGTCCGTCCCGCTACCACTTCTCGACGAAGTGCTCTAGCCTTGCCGCAAGCCCAGAGGGTTCCATCCAGGGTTCAGGGCTTAGTTTAGTGTTTAGGGTTGAGGGCTTTTGAGCTCTAGGGCTGCGTGGAATCAGGCTTTTTGGTTTTAGTGCTTTAGGGCCGCAGGGCGTCGTAATTAGGGCATTTGAGCTTTAGGGTTGTACTTGTAGGGTTTTGAGGCTTTCGGGTTTTAGGGTTTTGGTGTTCAGGGTTTAGGAACCAACGAGCAACGGCCGGAACACCAAGTACCCTTGAATAGAGCCCGCGTGGTCCTTAATGCCGGGTTTTGAAGGAATGATTGATAGGGTGTATTTGCAGGGTCTAGGAGGCTTGGTGGACATCTGCTGCATGCTTGGAATTGTTTAGCTTTGCCCAGGCATTTCTGGCGATGATGTACAGGGCTTCTGGTGACCTTGGCTCATCACGTTTAGGATGACGCTTTATTGATTGATAAAGTCCGTCCGTGTCAAAACCACTGGCACCAAGAAAAAGTTGAACGAACTGATGGCACATGTCGACTACTGTGAGTTTTCGATTCCGACGGTGCAGTTCAGGCCGGTGATGACGCAAATTCATACGATAAGAGAGCTCGATTCCGGGGCTCGATGAGAAGTCCAAGGTGATGACCAAAACGGATGTCGTGAAGTTCAGCATGTGCCCGTTTGAAATCCTAAACCCCTTAGCCTCAAAGCCCTAGATCCCATTTGCTCGGTCCGGGAAAGCGGGCTGTCGACAGTCCGTTCTCGTATACCCTAAACCCTTAACCCTAAGCCCCAAGCCCTAAGCCTTAAACTACAAGAGAAAAGAACTCTATAAACCCCAAGCCCGAAGCCCTAAGCCCTAAACTATAGGTCAACAAAAATTAAGAGTTGTATAAACCCTAGGCCCTAAGCTCTAAGCCCTAAACTATAGGTAAAAATAATTTTCTAGGCCCTAAGCCCGAAGCCTTAAACTATAGGCCAGAGAAGAGAACTTTATAAACCCTAAGCCTGAGGGTTCGGGATGGTCGGGTGCTCGGCTTGGAGGGCTGGTGGTAATCTGAAGCGAACTTCGGGTTTAGGGCCCTTAGGGTCTAGGGTTTAGGGGTCTAGGGTTTAGGGCCTGAGGGTTGCAGGTTTAGGGGTTTAGGGGTTTAGGGTTTAGGGTTTAGGGTTTAGGGTTTAGGGTTTAGGGTTTAGGGTTTAGGGCGGGTTTAGGGTTTAGGGCCTTTGGGGCCTAGGGTTTACGGTTTAGGGAGTCAGAAATCGGCGAGCTTGGGGGCAGAGGTTGCCCAACGGCTCCAGGGTTTTTGAGCAAGCTTTAGGCAGTTGCAGGCTTGAGGTCATGATACAGGGTTTAGGGTTTAGGGCTCAGGGTTTTAGGGTTTTAGGGGTTTAGGGTTTAGGGTTTAGGGCTTGGAGGTTGGAGTTTGGAATTACAAGTACAGATCCAGGCGCCCCAGACGCGACCTAAGCCCTCAACCCTGAACCCTCACGTGTGTGCCCCGTACAGCGGGGAGACCCGAGTTACCCTAAACCTGAAACCCTAAGCCCTAAACTTTAAACTTTGCACCCAAAATCCCTCCCCTACACTCCTGAACCCTAAACCCTAAACCCTAATCCCCTACACTCCTGAACCCCTAAACCCTAAACCCTAATCCCCTACACTCCTGAACCCCTAAACTCCCTAAGCTTGTTGCCGGCAAGGAGCCGCCTACGGCCAACCGCTGGCTGCTTCCAGGGCGGCCGAAGAATCCTCTTCGGGGCCAGAAGACAGGCCTCCAGCTTTAGGGTTCAGGGTTTAGGGTTTAGGGTTTAGGGTTTAGGGTTTAGGGTTTAGGGTTTAGGGTTTGGGGTTTAGGGTTTAGGGTTTAGGCTTTCTGGGCTACTTTGGGGGCCTGAACAATTAGCTATAGTATTTTGGGGGGGGTTCCTTATTATTATAATATACCCCCAAACTCATAGGGGCTATATACCTGGGTTACTCTAGGGGCCGTGATAATTAGCCATATTATTTTGGGGGTTTCCTTATTGTGATTATGTATAGTATAACATAGCCTTAAACCCTATTCTGATTCTGAAGGCCCTACATTAAGTTAGCATATACCATTTCCATTTTCTAACCATGCACACCCCCGTATGTCACCTGAAGACCCAAGCAATAACAACCTATACCTCAACCTCAACCAGGGTTTAGGGTTTTTAGGGTTTAGGGTCATGGTTTAGGGCTTACAGGGTTTAGGAGAATACCCATAGGAAGAACCCAACCCAAGACCCACGTGATAAAAGCCATACCATCGAACCACGCGCTACCCCGTAGATAATTGCATGCTCAACCCCATAGTATGACCCACCGCATAGAAAACCCACAACACCCAACCCCCAAAACAAATGGACATGGTTTCCTCTTTTGACAAATATGTATCAGGAATAAAAAATGTTTAGGAATAAGGTTGCAACGGTCATGAGGCCACAAGTTTTGAGAATAATACCTACATCACAGTAGTGGTGGAGCTTCGGTGTTTCGGCGCCGCTGTGACGTCTCAGTACAACGGTCTGTGATTGCCTTGCCCTCGCTCATAGCAAATGCATCAACTACTCGTCCACATGGTCGTCTTTCCGCATCAAGCGCGCCGAGGCATGCATCTCTCAATCGTTATGAAAGCTGCCCTGGTACTTACCACATTATCCTTGACATCCACGACAGCAAGGTG
>CAJNDV010030952.1:33724-56149 GCA_905221635.1 Symbiodinium sp. CCMP2456 | reverse complement strand
TGGTCGGCTCATCTGTTTTGGATTGAATAAAGATGGGCAGTGTGATGTGCCAGCAGGTTTGGGACCGGTTTTGGCTGTCGCAGCTAACGGCTATCATACTTGTGCAGTGCGGGCAGATGGTCGGCTCATCTGTTTTGGATGGAATGAAGGGGGGCAGTGTGATGCGCCAGCAGATTTGGGACCCGTTTTGGCTGTCGCAGCTGGCTTCTATCATACTTGTGCAGTGCGGGCAGATGGTCGGCTCATCTGTTTCGGATTGAATAAAGATGGGCAGTGTGATGCCGCTGATCACGCAGAAAAAGTGATACCGAGTGCCAAGGTGACCTTAGTCAGCCTTAGTCTCTTTGAACTATTCATAGCAGTTTCACCAGCATGGCAAGCCCTGTTGGCCCCACAAGTCCAAGCCCAGAACCAGAAGTTGGAAATCTTGAAATCGTATGAGTACCAGCGTGGGATAGCGGTCCAACCACCCTCAAGCATGCAGCAATTCAAACCACACATACTGCCTATCGTTGCCCTCAACCTTATAATCATTTTGACCTAACTTATTTTCAATACTTTCTATTGTATAAGTATTTTGGCTGTAATTTCCCACTCTTTCTTTTTCGTTTGGTTTTCGATTCCTAAATATTTTAACCTCATCTCCTACATCTAGTTCGGGATAAACGCGGTTCTTCTTTCCCTTCATCGTTAAATTTAGTTTCATTTTGAATTGATTACTGGGTTTTCGGGCTTCTTTCGGCGTAAATCCCGTGGCAGAGTGCTTCATCCTGTTATTGTATGTTAGCAGTATCTCAAATATGTAATCCGTCCCCTAAACCCTAAACCCTAAACCCATTGTATGTTTTGCTTCCCCTTCTTTTCATCGGCTTCAACCCTGCTATACAATAAATATTTGGGTAGCTGTCAAAATTATGGTCCCAATTTGGGTACCCTAAATAATAGGTGCCGTATTATAATAAGGACCCAAAAAGGGGCCATAATTTTGACAACCACCCATTTGAATGTCCTGATGGCTCGTTCGCCAAAATTTGGATGTGCCCTCGTTCGGTGATGTTCTGTGTTTTCATCTTTCAAACAGTTTTGTATTGCCTCCTTGTTCAATGCTCCTTCATCATCAGTAAAAATTATATCAGGTTTCTTACCCATCTTGTTTAAACACTCAATCATTCCACTCGCTACGTCTCCCTCTTGTTTGCTTGTTGTAGGCACTACATGCATAAGCTTATCAAATACATCAATCATCAAAACACCTACCTTAAACTTTTGTGCTTTCAAATCGTTTGTAAAAGACAAATCCATTTGATATTGATAAGCGGAATGAGGGCCGATAAAACTGTTTTGACCTACCGGCTTTCTTTTTTGCACAACATTTTTTCTAAAAGACTCGTCAATATCGCCCATTGTTATAGTTTTGTCCTTCTCCCGTGGCTCGGATAGTGTTCTGGATTTACTGCCAAACCCGACTAGGGTTTGCGGGCTAGGGTCTGGGGGGCAAGCTCGTTCCCGCATCTTTGCGTCGTGTTGCTTCGATACTGTAGCCTGTTGCCCAGAAGCTCGTAGGTGAAGGGCATTAGAGTAGTAGTAAGATATCATGCAGATTGCATCGGGCACAGAGTGGTGCCATGCCAGCACTACCGACCTTATCATCACCCTCCTCCTCCTCTTCTCCTCCTCCGGCTCCCCCTCCTACTCCTCCTCCTCCTTCGCCTCGTACTCCTCATCATCATCATCATCACCATGGTCGTCATCATCACGAGCAGCATGCTCACTATGGCCAGGTCGAGAGCCATGATGATGCTCATGACCATCGTCGTGCTCACCACCGTAGCAACCTGAATCAGCTACAGTGCTACAGCATCAAGAACATCACCCTTGATAGGATCTTCGTCACCAGTAGCAGCTGTACCACTATCGAAATCAACATAGTCATCATCATCGCCATGAGATGATCAGCATCCTCGTCGCCCTCATCTTCATTATCATCTTCAGCGCCGAATGACAGAAGCCCGCGCCAGCAATTTTCGAGATGTTTCATGTATACTGGATAAGCCGAAAATCTTAAACCCTGAGCCCCTAAACCCTAAACCACCCTAAACCATAAGCCCCTAAACCCTAAGCCCTAAACCACCCTAAACCCTAAGCCCCCAAACCGCCTGTGGTGAGGCATACCTCTGGGTGAGGCAGTCGCTGAGGCTTTCGGATCCGGCCTGCTTGTTTAGCTTGTGCTTTAGTATGGGGCCTTCGGAATTGGGTTAAGGGTTTAGGTTTTAGGGTTTTGGGGTTTAGGGTTTAGGGCTTAGGGTATAGGGTTTAGGGGTGTGGCGGTGTGTTTCATGTAGGGTTGGTCAGGGTTTTACAGTGGTGTATAGTGACTTAAGATACAGCCTTTGATTGTTAGAATGGTGCTTTCTTCCACCGCCAGGGCAGAGGCAATGGCAGAGAGTTAATATACGTGTGTACGTGCATCAATGCATGTATGTATATAGGCTGCCAGTCGTTCGAGGTCCTACCGTTTCTATTTATCCCAAAGCCCTCTTCTAAAACTCACGGCCGCCCCAAGATTCACCCTCCACCCCCAAAAGCCGCAGAACCCTGAACCCATGAAGCCCTAAGTAGCTCGAAGGCCAACCGACGGCCGGCACCGAAACAAATCGAGCCTCAGCACCCGTCGAAGGACTGCGATGTTAGGCCTTTCAGGGCTTGTTGGGTGCAATTCAGAAACCCTAGTATAGTACCCTACATAGTAGGTTCCTTATTATGTGGACCCCCAAAAATAGGATACCCCTTATTTCCGAAAACTCCACTCTAAACTCTAAGCCCTAAACCCTATAGCCCTAAACCCTAAACTTTAGGGGTCTCTGGGTGGGACTCTTTGGTGTTCCGGTGCATGAACAGCTGCCGCAATTGTTAGAATGCGGTTTTGGTTTAGGGTTTAGGGTTTAGGGTTTTGGGGTTTATTGAGCTGTTAATTACCCCATAGTCTAGGCAAGGAACTTGTGCCCTTCTTTGGGGTTTCTAGTCACTACTCGGGATAGGGGTTCAGGTTTCAGGGTTTAGGGCTTAGGGCTACTCACTACCTCTGTGTTAAAGCCTTTTGCACCCAAAATATGCTCGCGCCATTCCCGACCCCCACAGCGTAATCGCGAAGGCGGCGACACCTTGTGCCAGTGGAGTTCAGTGTTCCTGGAACAGGGTTTAGGGTTTAGGGTTTAGGGTTGTCAGGTTTATAGGGCTTCAGTTGAGGAGCTCATAGTTTCAGCCGAGATAGAGTTCTCACTTCTTCTTTTACGGTCTACGCACAGTCGGGCAATGCAGGACAAGGAAGATGATCGCGGCTGGTTTCTCCAACAGCAGGCCCCACTTCGGAAGAAACGAATTTGGGCTCTTCAGCCCTTTTCTAGGCTTTATAGGAACAATGGGTCCATTATCCGGGTTCCAGTGTCTTGAATGTTCAGGTCGACCAGCATTGTGCTCATCCGCTGTGCCAGAGGAATAGGAGTATGATGGTACTTCAGAGTGCTCCTGTGCAGGCTCTTCACAGACTTTCTGAAGGTTTGGGGCGCAGCCTTTTCGGGACCCGGGAGCCCGCATGATGTCGCAGGCCCAGTCGGTGCAGCTCAGATCTTTGCAGCTGCCGGCGTCTTAGTGCTACACCTTGTTGCCGCTGCAACTGCCCGAATTACCATAAAGGTCCAACTGTCTAGTTTAAACTGACTGTACATGAATATACACATAGTGCAGACTTTGGTCCTAGCACCGCTTTTGGAAGCCATTCGAGGCCAAAGGACGTATTTTCCGGGTACATGGACCAGGGGAAATTGCAAGCATCACGAGACGGAGAAGAAATGCTGCAGGTTTAAGGTTTAGGGGTTTAAACCTGAGAAGCTCAAGCAATGCCCGAAAGGACTTCCTTGAAAGTGCCCTTGGAAACATGACCGGAGCTTACTGGGTTTAGGGTTTAGGAACGAGCATCCTGCTCAGAGGCCGTTCACCTGCAAGCCATGCGGTTTCACACTTAAAAACTAAGCCCTAACCCCAAAAATCATGGGCTTAGGGTTGAGGGAGCCCCTTGTCGATGCCTTGAAAGCTGGAACGTGCATCCCTGAGAGAAACTGTATCTCGTAAATTCTCGTAATATATGGACCCTATACGCTATGGTAAATATGGGTTAGAGTTTAGGGATATGCCTGTACACCACCCGAAAGAAAACCCTGTGAAGATTCCAGACTGGAACCTGTAGAGGAACCACTTTTAATAGGTACGTGGACCTTTGATTCTATATCATAGCCCTGCATAAACCCTACCCCAAACCCCAAAGCCCAAACCCGCAACCTTGGAGCACACATTCTCAGAAGCCCCAAACATACACCCCCCAAGCCCGAAGTGGAAAACCCAAGCCTCAAGCCCCAAAGCCCTATACCCTAAACCCTAGTGATTAATATCGGGGCCTTTAATAATTACCTAATTACCTATTACTAGTTTTTGTCGGGGGTCCTTATTTAATTAATTGTATTAAATACCCCCAAAACCCTCTTCTAATTATAAGGTCCCGACAGTAGCCACACCAGACACGCTCCGAGGAATGAACGCGCGATCAGCCTTTGCGAGCGTGCGCGCACCGCCCAAGCGGCAGCCCCCAGGAGGTTTCGCAGGGAAGTCTTGTCGAGTTGTCGACGTTATTATTGCTGTTGGTATTATGTGATTACACATTTTTTGTAATTACCCTAACCCCCCAGGTATCTACTATAGAGGGTACTAGAGCCCCTAGGGCCCTTTATAGTAGGTACCTGGAGGGCTAGTAATTACTATTGTTGTGATTATTCTAGTGTCTTGATTATTAGTGTCATTATTCGTAGAGCCGGCTTGAGTTTTCAGGTTTCCTGTTTGGGGCCGGGTTCAAAACGCCGGAAGAAACAGGTTATGGGGTTTGGGGTTGAAGGTTGAGGGTTGAGGGTTTAGGGTTTAGGGTTTATGGACAACAGAAGCAATCCGCGAACTCCAACCCTACACTTCCCAAGGACTCAGTCACTAGGTATTCGGCTCTAGGATAGTAGTGATGTAGGTCAGAGAGTACATGTTTGTTGGGTTCTTGAGCCCTTACCTGTAGCCGAAAACACCTACCTTCTTAGGGTTCCTTACTATGGTTTCTATATAAATATACATATATGTATATATAATATATACACACTTCCTTCAAAAGGGTAGGTATTTTAGGCCACAGGTACGATCAATCCTGCGCAGACGCAATGTCTATAGCCGCCGTTGGAATTTCTTGGATGGGACAACAGGCTCCCGTGAGCCATGGCATTGCAGAGCGTCGATTAGAAGTCATATCGTTACGTAGCAATTGGTGTATATGATACATACTGCTATACATACACATGTATGCATACATACATAGATACATACATATATGAGTGCATGCATACATGCCTCTATACGGTTACATGAAGTTGCACAATCATGAAAGTATTTGTACCGATAAAGTCAAGCACTTTCAAAGCGCGAATTGAGCTCGCACATTAAGCAGGTTTTCGCGCGAAAGCCTGGGCCGCGACTCTGCCGTTGTCCGGCCCTCGGTGCTGCGAGAGCAGAGCGCGGGGGTATGCGTCTACGCACTTTAGAGTCCTAAAGCCTAAACCATAGGCCCTAAACCTTTAGAGTGGCTTACAATTCTGTTTAACGAAATCGGCAGCGCTTGTGCAAGTCGTGTTGTAGTGACCGATGTGAGAGCAATATGAGCCTTCAACATTTCTTAGGGTTTCGGGATCAGGGCCTAGGAAATTGGGGCTTTGAGTTTAAACCCAAATCCCTAAACTGTGAACCCCACACCCTAAACCCTAATCCCTAAACTGTGAACCCTAAACCCTAAACTCTAATCCCTAAACTGTGCACCCTAAACCCTAATCCCTAAACTGTGAACCCTAAACCCTAATCCCTAAACTGTGAACCCTAAACCCTAAACCCTACAAGGCCTCTCCGGCTCATTGTGCCGAGCTGCATCCTCCAGAACACTACTGGGTTCTTGTTAAGGGATTTAATTTAAGTTACCATGATAGGGATCTACAGTAAATAATATGGTTTCCTTATGGTTTCCTTATTATGGTAACTTAAATTAAATCCCTTAACAAGAACCCAGACTACAGGTTGCAGTGCAGTCAGAGGAGTCATAGCTGCTACTCTCCTCTACAGCCTCTCAGCTTCAGTCACTCTTATAGGGTATTAGAGTCCCTAAAATTAAGGGGTTTAGGGTTTTAGGGGGTTCAGGGTTTAGGGTTTAGGGTTTAGGGTTCTTCTCTTCAAGGAATCTATAAGGGTTGCTTTAAGGACTCTAGAAAGGAATCTCTTAGGCTTCTCTTAAAGGGATCTATAAGGGTTGCGTTAAGGAATCCAGAAAGGATTCGTGTAGGGATCTAGATGGGTTCATTCAAGGGATCTAACATATATTGGATCCTATAAGGTAGCCCCAAGAAGGAACTACAATGGAGACTATAGCTAGGGTCTTGATAGGGTCTTCTGTTGGGATTTGAACTGTTGTCATGTTGCTTCGCAGAATGCCTCATGGTTTGGAACCGTCATAAGCAATGCCACAACCAAAAAGCAGGGTTCCACGCTCGTGCTGAGGCTAACATGGCGGCGGCTGAATACAAGGCCGGCAAAGGAGGAAACGGCTTCCCCTAAACCCTAAACCCTAAACTCTTAATCAACAACACAACAGCACATGTCTTTCTGAGGAATTTGCAACCCGGACAGGGAGGGCCCAATACCGATGGTTTAAGGAATTAAAGCATTCACCGGGATTTTGCAACCCTAAACCCTAAACCCTATAAGCCCTAAGTTGAAGGTCCTTTGCTAGTTAACAGGTCGTGGGCTTTGGGGGAAGCCCTGGAGCACAAGACCCAGATCCACAACGACCTGCAAACCTAAACTCCGAGATCCCTAAACCCGAAACCCCAGACCCTAATCCCTAAACCCCAATCCCTAAACCCTAAACCCCAAACCCTAATTCCAAACCTCTAAACTGTGGCCCTGTGTTCGCGTATCTGCGGCTGTGGGATGACCTGCGTGTTTCGGGTCGTTGTAAGGTTGGGCTCGGTTTTGGTCGAGGTGCCGTGTAGGAATCGGGCTCAGGATTTCCTTGGCAGGAGTGCCTTTGAGGTTACCGGGTTTGGGCTCTCGTTGGGATTCAGTTGTTGGGGTGCAGAAGTGGGTGGAGAAATAGTGTTACGCATTTCGATTCCGTGCTTGTCGTTGTTTTTGGTATTCGCGGGCTATGAGATTAAGGCTTCTCAAGCTTCTTTCTCGGTGAAGGAGGACCTGCCATTTCGAGCAAAGGATTCAGGGCTTTACTGCCTCTGGGCCGTACCAACTTTGCTTCATGGTAGAAGTTGATTAGATGGAGTAAACCCCCTCTGATCGAAAGCTCCGATCTTTTTCATCCCGCTCAGAATCCCCCTAAACCCTAAACCCTAAACCCTAAACCTCAGAATCCTTTCTGTGGGAGAGGGGCTGTGATCAAGCATTGGTGTACATTAAGCCCTCAACTGAGAACCCTAGACTGCTCTGACTTGACGGGTTTAGGGTTTAGGGTTTGGGCGGGAGATCAACCAGGAGGGCAGATTTGCCTTAGCCTACAGGGTTTAAGGCTCAGGGTTTTCAACTTATCTTACCTGAAACTATCCTATATTGTCTTGTTGTTGTGACCGGAAACAGACGAGTTTGCATCATCGCATTGCTTGGTTAGGGTCCCGTTCAGCGCCTGCGGAAATCTCTCTTCGCCAAGCTTTGTGCGGAGAAGGCCGTTTGGGGGGGGGGGGGGGGGGGCTTTGTAAACCAAATTGCAGCCACACGCGTCCCCAGCGAACAGTCTGGTCTTCGTGTGTTGTTTTTGTTCATTCAGGCCTGCATCTAGGGCCGCAAAGCAAAGACTTGTTCAAGACTTATGGCTTAACAGTTTAGGGTTGGGTTTCAAAGGACCTCTGGTATGAGCGAAAACGAGTCTATGTAACTCATCCTCGGCGGTGCAAAAGAACGTTCTAGTCCTTTCGGGGTGTGGGGGCTAACTAGACCGACGCACTTCAGGGAACCTGAACGTCCCTGACCAAAGTTGTTAACAATTATGGCAATTATGGGTTTAGGCTTTATAGGGGTAGTGGGGTCTAGGATAGTGGTTTCTGCTTGGATGCTCAAACCCTAAACCCTAAGCGCTCAGTTCTAGGGCCTGAAGTCCCTCCCCCAACTTCCTTGATCCTCAACATGTAGCTACCTATCTGCCTGTTCTGTTTGTCTAACTATCTGTCCATCTACCTGTCTGTCTATCTCTACATATGTATGCACATATTGCGATCTCTACCTATGTATGCACGTATTTTGAAGAGACGTTACCACTGGCTGTGCTCGGTGCATATATGCATGTATGTATGTCATGTCATGTATGTNNGTATGTATGCATGTATGTTTGTTTGTTTTGTTGTCGGTTTGTATGTTTGCATGTATGTATACATGCATGTGTGTATGCACGTACGTACGTACGTACGTACGTACGTACGTATGTATGTATGTATGTATGTATGTATGTATGTACGTATGGTCAACGTTTTTTTCTATGTTTGCTTATGCCTGTCTATACTGTATACCTCGCACAGCCTATATATCCAATTATCACGCCCTCCTCTCGATGGCCTTAGCGGAGGGAGTGGCTCTAACAAGAGGCCCAGCTGCCGCGAAAGCCCGTCAAGCGGACGGATCATCTCGCTTTGGATAGGCCGCATCGGGAACCCATCCTTTTCGGCTTGCTGTTACGTCCAAAATCCCGAAGGCCACGCAGGATTCGTTCAAAATCCTGAATCCTGAACCCCAAACGCTAAACCCTACACCCGAAGCCCAAATTACCAAATGATGCGCTGCGTTCTGTGCCGCTACTTTATTAGCAAGGACAGAGTGCCGCTTCATATCTGAGAACGAGTGGCTTCCATGAAACACGATAGCACACTCACCAAATACGATATTGTCCTGGCCAACATGCAACTGGTGGAGAACGAGAACACAATCACCTGTTTACGGCACAGAGTAGGTCAAATAGACTAAACAGTCCACTTCAAATCAGCGCCCACTCAAAGCGATGAGATGCAATCTAAGAATCTACCATAAGCCGTAAACACCAAGACGACATCTGCGGTTCTGCCAGCGCTTTGCTTTTTATCCGGGTGAGCCTAGGGCTCCAAGAAGTCCTTAATATAGGGGCCTTAACTAATAGTTAGAATAGGGCTCTGGTTGAGTATATTATACCTATAATTCCTATAATAAAAAACCACCAAAATAGTACCGGTAAAGATTAAGGCCTCTATGTTACTTAGATTTTTTGGTACCCTCAGATGACTCCAATAACCGGGAATACTTGAATCCGCTGGGTAATCAGACTTTAGCCAGGCAGACCATCAGCGTAAGCCCCATGTCGCCTCAATGTTCGCTGACATTACAACGCCTTAAACGGATCCTGTTTAGGGTTTAGGGTTTAGGCGGGTGTTTAGGAGCCTTTATTGGAAACAGAACCTTATAAGGTCTGGAATATGGCTTCGGGGAGTAGGGTTGCTGCCAGATGCCGTTTCATTGTGCCTTCGGAGGGCTTAGGGGGTTGGGGTTTTCATTGGCAGGGTTTCTGCAGAGCTACCTAGCAAAGCAAAGCGGTTATGCACACTGGACGTCGAATTCTGCCAAGAACGAAAATCCGACACCCCAAGCCCTCAACCACAAAAGCCCCATTCTGCACCTAGACCCTAAACGAAACCCTATTTGTGGCTATATGCTCATGCCTTTCCGTAGCCGGCTTGTGCCAGGGGTGCTTTGGATCTGACTGGCGAAGTGCGCCCGTCGGAGACTTGCTCGGCTTGGGCGTCGGGATGCTGTACTACGGGGCTTGTTGATTAGAGTAAGGTCTTGGATGCATACATTCCTATGGTTATGGTAAGGAGCTCTAACCCTAAACCCTGAACCGTCATAGTATGACTGTAGTCAGGAACCCGCAGGACTCGTAGTTAGTACGAACCCAGAAAGCAGACGCAGCCTGTCAACACGAGATTCGTTTTTGTTGTTCTTCGAATTCTGCAATCTTCTTTAGGAATGCGAGATATGGGCCTTAATTATACTGTATGCCCCAAGCATTTCAGTTTATTGTTGTGGCCGCGATAGTGTGCTGCAGTAACTCCTTTGAAGAGAATCTGACCCTGCAAAACCTACCTTTTTAGGGCTCCTTATTAGGATTTCCTTCTATAAGTTCATAAGACGGTGGATGATTTAGGGCCCAGGTAACCCCTAAACCTACATAAACCTGAAGCCCTTTATGGAAGCAGGAGATCGACACCCCCACCTTCGGCAACCGCAGCTCCTTTGGTGTGGCTGTGGCGTCCTCCGGTTCAGGCAACAACCGCCGTGCTTTTCTGATTTAAGGGGGGTTCTAGTACTGCTAGCAGGATTTGGGTGCTAATTTTAGCGGCCTTAGTTATTAGAATAGGGTTGGAGGTATACTCTACTATAGTTGTGATAAGGAGCCCCCAAAACCTTATTCTAAGTACTAAGGCCCCTACAGTATGAGTGTTTTGCTGACTACCTATGGTCTCCATTGCAGTCCTATAGAAATTGTTAAACAAAACAGGAACTCCAATGGAGACGATAGGTACTGTTCGCAAAAGAACCCTCAGGCCCTTGTAGTGACTCGTCCACTCCGACCCTAAACCCTAAACCGTCCTGCAGTCGACAGCGTCGACGGGGCTGCTGCCAGCGGGGAAGACGAGCGATTGCTGATGCCGCCACCGCTATCCGGCTGAGCGCATGGGGGTTGGGGGATGAGGAAGTATGAGTTGAGGTTTCGGACTTAAGTACTAAAGGGCCTTAAACATTAGAATAGGGTTTTAGGGTATACTATACTATACTCATAATAAAGAACACCCCCAAACAGTATTGGTATTATTCGGGCCCTATATTAGGACTTATACTTAGGATTTAGGGTTAAGAATTCGGGATCTAGGGGCTACAAAGGTCTTGTCTACTGTTCAGCCTTAGGACCGGTTCAGGACTTCGGGTTTAGGGCTGGCGGTCGTGAGAGTCTTTTGTCTCGTTTTGAAGCCGAACACCCGAAGACTTAAACTAACATGGAAGCCTAAATAATTACCAATATTTTATCCTCAGGGTGCCTTCTTCATAGTATACTACAGAGGAGCCCAAAACCCTATTCTCGTTATTATGGCCCCTGCATTATCACAACCTCCTTGGCTGGCTTCTCAGACACTGCGCACCAGTATGTAGACGGGTGGGGAGGGTACCAGCGACACTCAGCGATGTACAGCCAGCCGAGAACAAAAGCAAAACGGATCCTGCCCTAAACCCTGAACCCTTCTGTAAACCGTTTCGAACACGGCTATCAACAAGGACATCGCATACAGGATTACCAATGCCGGTGTCTATACTGTATCACCTCATGAGCACATGGGACCTTAGGCGATGATTCTTCTCGGTTAGCCGGGTTCAAGCCATGTCACGGAAAAGGAAACATCGCCTTCCTGGCCTGTAGGGTTTTTAGGGGCCGGTCTAGGGTTTGGGGAGGAGATAGCTGCCAGCGTAGATAGCTGACAACGTGTTTTTGAGCGAGTCTATGCCTAAACACACACGACGGCCTAGTGTAAAAAAGTACCATGACGTTCCGACGTTCCTTGGCTCCACAAACCAAAACACTTCGATTCAGTGGCACCCTTTTGTTCTTAAACGAATGGAATCGCAGGGAAGCTTAAAGCCCTGAGCCCTGCAGCCCGCAACCTTAAATAGAATCCATGGCTTCGCACTCATAGTCTGTGTCGACGTTCTTCGTTTGATAACTCCACAAAACAGCGCGCCAGCAACAGCCCTCACGACTTGCTGGACACTCAAGTCTAAACCCTCACAATGACCTTCTTGTAACTCTAAAGATACCTTATAGTGTCTTTTATAGTATCCTTGAAGTATCCCTATGGATACATCGCTCGCAAAGCCTGAGGTCCATTGTGCCAGACAAGAAACGAGGAGGTCGGAAGAACCACCTGCAATGGACAGGAAAAGATAGACTTTGTAAGGGGCAAACGATAGCCAATAACCCTCCCAAGGGCTACCTGATATGCTGAGGGTTCAGGGTTTAGGTTTGAGGTTTAGTTCAGGGTGCATAGAAAGCTTACAAAGCCCCTGGTCCGACTATTATGGGCCCCTTTGCTGCAAAGCCCCCAGCCTTCACATTCCGGCCTGTGTAGGTTCTGCGTTTCTTCGTCTCGTTTCGAAGGGAAGAAGGTATACCTCTGCCAATCACCTGCCTTGCATAAGGCTTAGACCCTACTTTGCTGGGGCCGTAACATGCTAGTTTGTAGGGTTTGGTGCTACAGCTAGGCCTTGCAGTGCAACGTGCAATTCTAAGGCGAGAACCGCTAGTTGCACCGACAGGGCAATCCGGTAGGTCGGCCGCCCTCACAAGCGCCTGCGCCAAAGATGCGATTGAATGCAAGCACACCTACGCCTCAAACTCAACCCCGGCACAGTAAGCCGTGAGTACGCCAGGTAACCTGTCTGACCGAAGACCACAACTGCGGTAGCTTGGTGTCCCGACCCTGACACTCCAAAAGCCTTCAACTACAAGGCCCCCTTCAAGCTTTAATGCCGCATATTATACTACAACCCTAAACCCTAAACCCTGATCGCTTCAATAGGAGGCCCTAAACCCTAGTCGCTCCAATAGGAGGTTGTTGCCCCAGCTTCGGGTGCTCACAGGCAGCGCAGCGGCGGCATCGGGCGGCAGTCTGGCCGCAGGCAGCGCAGGCACCTGGATTGTATAGGGCAATGCGGGTAATATGGGAGCTTCAACAACTTCCTGTAGTCAGTATCTACCCTAAACCCGAAACCCTAAACCCTAAACCCTCCGTACTGTTCCTTAGGGATCCTTGCTCTGATTTTAACATCGTATTCCCCGGAAGTGGTTTTAATTATTGAGGGCTCCTACATTCTAGGGATCCCGGCTCTTATAGTCCGTAAACATGAGGATCGAACTAACTAGAACAGTATCTCCTTATAGTCCTTATACTTATACTTATGCTAGAAGAGTAGCCCCTTATATATATAGACCTCGTATTATACTTATGTTCTAGAAAAGTATTATTGAGTATATACATCTGCCAGCATGTGCCGCAAGAAGTCGGTTCTGACTATTCAGGCCCCGACATTACCCTAACCCTCCAGGTACCTACTATTTAGGGCCCGAGGGGCTCTAGTACCCTAGATAGTAGGTACCTGGAAGGTTCGGGTTATCTGAAGCAATAACAATGATATCATGGAGCTTCTCGAACTGCAAAGCAAGCCCTAAAGCCCAAACCGTAAACCCTACAACCCCAAACCTGAAGTGTTGAACCCCAAGACCCTTATAACTTATAACCCTAAAGCCCCAACCCTAAACCCTAAAACCCCAACTTATAACTTATAACCCTAAAGCCCCAACCCTAAACCCTAAAACCCCAAGCCCTAAATCCCCAACCCTAAACCCTAACCAAGCCCTGAACCCTGAACCCTTGGGCTTTTGGTGGAGAACAGATCCTGGAGGCGGACTCTTTGGCATGAGCGGTCTCTTCTCATCCGCCGGAGAGGCCAGGGTTTAGGGTTTAGGGTTCAGGGTTTAGGGTTTAGGGTTTTAGGGTTTAGGGTTTAGGGTTTAGGGTGTAGGGTTTAGCCCACATAAGCATAAGCATTCTATAGGTATATCCCTACCTTATTGGGCTTCATTATAAGGGGGTTTATATGGGATGTCCCTATCCTAATTTTTGCTTATGTGGTTTTTGGGGCCCTAATAGCCTCCATTGTGGCCCCTTTGTTTGGATGAACCGTGGTCTTCAACTTTAGGATCCTATAAGGTAATGTAGAGGCCTAAATAATTCTCAATACTATTCTTGGACTTCCTTCATATAATTACAGTATAATGGGCCCCAAAATCCTGTTTTAATTATTAAGGCCCCGAGATTAGCCTGAAGAAGGACTGCAATGGCGACTATAGGCAGAGTCGATGTTCGAGTTGAAGGTCTACGGTTTGGGAATCAGGGTTGGGGCTCCGGGGTAAGAAAGGTCAGGGTTTCGGGTTTAGGGTGTAGGGCTTTAGGTATCAGGGTCAGGGTTTAGGGTTTAGGGTTTAAGGCCTCAGGTATCAGGGTCAGGGTTTAGGGTTTAGGGTGAAGGGTCAGGGTTTATAGGGTCAGGGTTTAGGGTTTAGGGCCTGGGGTATTAGGGTCGGGGTTTAGGGTTGAGGGTTTAGGTTTAGGGTTTGGGATATGTCCACTTGGTTGGCTCACTTAAAAAGAGAGGGTTTGAGCAACCTGCACCCTACGGAGTATTCTTTGTTATTTCAACGCACAACATTAGAAGGGACCCTAAGCTAGAGAGCTGCCAATGTGTCTTCTTGTATACATATATATATATATATATATATATATGTATATACACATAAAAAGAGAACTATCACAGGATGAGATGGGTTATTCTTCGGAGCCAAATACAGTACTTAACCACATGCTTAAATTCAGGGCAGGCGTACCGGTAGGCAAAAAAGCGTTGGTGAGTATATGCAAGATCAGGTCTGAGGTTTCTGTTGCGTTTAGGGTTCAGGGCTTTGGGTATAGTGTTTAATAGGGGTTTAGGGTTTAGGGTTTAGGGTTGTTTGTTTTGTGGTTCAGGGTTTTGGATTAAGGAAGTTTAAGGTTCGGGACTTAGGGCTCAGGGTTCGGGGCAGGAAAGTAGACGGGAATGTTGAAGGGGTCCCAGATCCTTCTTATAAGGGTGTGTACTATTTTGGGGACCTAGAAAGGGACCCTACTTTAGAGAACCACCCACATGTCGATATACGAAAACAAGGCCCTGAGTCCAAAAGAGTTTAGAGTTTAGGGTTTAGGGTTTAGGGTTCCTCTGTTACATCGCACCAGTTAAGCGTTTAATGTGGGGCCTAAATAATTACCAATACTATTTTGGGGGTTCCTTATTATAAGTATAGCATAATGGGCCGCAAAACCCTATTCTAACCATTAAGGCCCTTACATTAGCGAACTCAGGAGCTTTCACAGGGG
This sequence comes from Symbiodinium sp. CCMP2456, assembly GCA_905221635.1. Classification (NCBI taxonomy): domain Eukaryota; class Dinophyceae; order Suessiales; family Symbiodiniaceae; genus Symbiodinium; species Symbiodinium sp. CCMP2456. The sequence continues at coordinate 41,033 of CAJNDV010030952.1, read as the reverse complement.
TTTCTGTCAGTGGTTTTGTGTGCCTATAGATAGAGCCCATGACTCCTCAATTCAGTACATGATATGTCTTTGTTTTGTGTTGAGCTGCCTGGGTAACTTGTTAATGAGAAGCGTGCAGTTGTTCTTCTGGCTTTACTAACCCCAGTCTGGAATCTGAGAGAACCCAACAGCCCTTTAGGAATATGTACCGCAAGTCACAGGCATAAGCCCTAGATAAAGTTGGGTCTTAGGTGCTACCCTGATAGACAAGGATATTACCCAAACCTTGGCCTATGTCAAGGATCGCAGGATCTGTCACAAATGAGGTAACGACCACAGCTTTGCAATGCTTATATCCCGGCCCAGGTAGTTACAGCCCCTGAAGCCATAACCCTCAACCTTAAAGCCGACTTAGAAAACTGCCTTTGCGAACCCCTCGGGCGCTAATGACTCATACTAACATATTATACGGTTGTTTTCTGCCCAAAGACCCCGAAACCCTAAACCCTATAAACCCCTAGGGAACGTCTAGAGGCGCCTCCTGCAGATGGGGCTGCTGGGGGCCTTCTCGGCAGCTCTTTGGGATCCTCACTGTGCTCCGGCTGCAGGGTTTTGGGGTTTTAGGGTTGTTCTGGGTGCAAGCAAAATGTCGGGCAAGGGGTCGGCGAAACCGGGTTCACTTTGGCCTTCATCCGCATGCGATTAGTTTGTGCCTGCGTTTTGCCTAACACCCGCCGCTGATGGGACCCGAAGGGCTCTATTGAGGGCTACTTGGGGGTCCTGTCGGTGGAACTCCTATAACAACCCTAAACCCTAAACATCCGGGGCTTGAAGACCTTATTCTCGAAGCTCAGGTACCTACATAGTGGGGTACGGTTCCTTCCACCCTGAAGAAACTGTGCAGCTCGTAGAACCCAGTAGTAGCCGAGAACCCTGTAGTGTAGGATTCCCTAGTGCCGAATTCGTATGTCAGTTGGCCCCGAAAGACCTATGCACGCACCACTTTCAGGCCCAAGTCCTAAACCCTAAACCCTAAACCCTAAACCGTATACTTAATGAGTACATGGACCCTGGCGGTCTGAAGGCAAGCTGAGTTATGGAAGCCCGAAACCCTAACCCCAGCCTTCCAGGTACCTACTATGAATGGTACTAGAGCCCCTAGGGCCCTAAATAGTAGGTAACCCTAAACCCTAAACCCTAAACCCTAAACCCTAAACCCTAAACCCCTAGGGCCCTAAATTTGTAGGTACATGGAGGGTTAGGGTAAGCCCTACTAAGCTTATAGGATGCTCGGAGACGCAACGGCCTTCGGTGCCCAAAAAGACGTTCGAGGAGAAGGGTTTAGGGTTTGGGGTTTAGGGTTTAGGGTTTAGGGTTTGGGGTTTAGGGTTTGGGGTTTAGGGTTTAGGGTTTAGGGTTTGGGGTAGGAGAAGCCGGGCAAACACTTGAAGGCATTCGACATGCTCGGACGTCGCGCCCGTGTTTGGGACCCCACGCGCGCGTGTAGGAACCCAAAACCCTAAACCCTAAACCCCAAAACCCCAAGACCCTAAACCCCAAAACCTTAAACACTAAACCCCAAAACCCCAAAACCCTAAACCCCAAAACCTTAAACCCTAAACCCCAAAACCCTAAAAGAACAGGCATCAGGGCGATGGGCCGGGCAGGGCCTCGGACCTCCGCTCCAAAAGCCTCGACAGAAAGCACCAGAGTGCTGCAGCACTCTGCAGAATAGTTCCTTTGTTGGCCTGATAAGTAGATGTCTAGGTACCCTAACGAAGAGTATACCTTATTCATACCTTATTTATGACCTACTTTGCTAGTTCCCTGATCCTCTGACTCTAAGTGCTGCTGTTGGTAAAGCCATGTAAAGCCTGAAAACACCAACACCAAGGCTGCTAAGTCCGAAATCACATGGACCTGGAACCCAACACCTTCAAACCCTGTGAACTATTTTCCAAATCCCTACACCCACACACACACACACACAATAAGCCCCTAAACCCTAAACCCGAAGCACTAAAGTCTGCGGGCTCGACTGCAACCCCAAACACTGAAGCTGGACTCCACACCAGCGGGCCGAATGCTCCAGCCCTACACTGCTTCCCTCAATCCTAAGCCCGACACAACCCTAACCTACCCCTCGGCCCCATAGTAGTTCCTTTTTGGGATTACCTAATAGGATCCTAAATATAAGCCACAAAAAGGAGCTACTATGGGGCCTATGTGTAGACCCTAAACCCCAAGCCCCACGCCTACCCCGTAAACCCTCAACCCTAACCCCAGCCCCCCAGTCCCCTACCCTACTTAGACCCTACCTCCAGTCTCCATATACCCAGGATCCTATAACGTAACCCCACAAGGAACTACTATGGAGACTATAGGTAATGCACCTACTTGTTTAAGGACTGATCTCAGGCAGTCATAATCAGTCCTAAAACAGTAGGTTCTTTAAGGTCCAGGTAAGCCCCAATGGGTAGTTCTCTAACCTGGGGTCCCTTTTAGGGTCCTGTTTATACGAGTGCCGCACTATTTCGGGAACATAAGACGACTTTAAAAAAGGGACCCTATTCTAGAGAACTACCTTACTCAGGAAATCATAATACGGAACCCTAAACCCTAAACCCTAAAACCTTAACCCTAAAACCCTAAACCCTAAAACCCTAAACCCCACAACCCTAAACCTTAAACCCTTATCCCTAAACCCTAAACCAAAAGCCCCAAACCCTAAACCCTAAATGCTTTACGCAACAAGCCGCCGTGGCATCTTCGAGGTTCAGCGCGGGTGTCGCGCCGGCGGCAGGGGTCGAAGGAGGATCGGCAGGGTTTGGGGTCTATAGGGGTTGGGGGTTCAGGGTTCAGGGTTTGGGGTCTATAGGGGTTTGGGGTTCTGGGTTTAGGGTCTAGGGGTTTGGGGTTCAGGGGTTTGGGGTTCAGGGGTTTGGGGTTCGGGGTTTAGGGTTCAGGGTTTAGGGTTTGGGGCTTTGGGTTTAGGGTTTGGGGCCTTGGGCTTGGGGTTCAGGGTTGAGGGTTTAGGGTTTGGAGCTTAGGTTCAGGGCTCCGTATTATACGTCTAGTATACTACACCCCCCCAAACCCTATTCTAATTAACAAACGATTAAAGCCTCTATCTTACCCTAGATTTCGAGACCCGGATCGAAGTGGCGAGGCACGACGTCTTTGTTTCGATCCGTCGCCCTTATGTCGGGGGTTTCCGCAAAGGGATTCTTTAAAGGGATCCCGAGGCAGGAACCCTTGAGGTTTAGGGTTTAGGGTATAGTAGCCCTTAAAGGAGCCCTTATTCACACCCATAGAGTAGCCCTACTTCTAACCTTATAGTAACACTACCTATGTATAGTAGCCCCTTAAAGGAACCCTTACTCACACCCATAGAGTCGCCCTACTTCTAGCAACCTTTAAGAAGGAGCCCTTAGCTGTTCAAGTTGTGAAGAGGTAGTGAAGGCACAGCCTCAGTCCTCCACCATGCGTGGCAATTTAGTAGTTAGCCTTACAGTAACCCTTAAGGGTTGCTATAAGTAGGGTTACTATAGTTTAGGGTTTAGGGTTTAGGGTTTAGGGTTTAGGGTTTAGGGTTTAGGGTTTAGGGTTTAGGGTGTTAGTGTAGTTGAGGGTTACTTTTAGCGTCAACTCCTAGGGAGTCTAGGATTCATAGGGTTTAGAGGTTGTGCCGAGAGAGTTTGGGGCTCAGGGCTTTTAGGATGTTTTGGTTTGGGGGTTTAGGGTTCAGGGTTCAGGGTTTAGTATTCAGGGTTTAGGGTTGAGGGTTCTGTTCGAGTTGTTTGGGTTTCTCTGTTTGGGTCCTTAACTTACTGCCTCAAGGGCTGGACTCTGAAACTATGTGGTCACAGCCTACTCTAGAGTAGGGTTTGGGGCTGCCAGACGGCCTTAAGGTCGGCTCCGTCTACGTATCAGACTTAACTGTATCAGGTACCGTTTACCTCGGAGCCTGAATGATCATCAGGTAAGCACCAAGATTCAGCACATTCCTTGTAGTATATTGATACAGGGCTCATTAAAGCCCTGAAAGGGAACTCAGAAGCAAGAATGTGCACACAGGGTTTCAAGCTCCGACTCGCATGTGGCAGTTCTGCTGCACCAAGCCTAAGCCTGCCGGGCGACCCTAAACCCTACACCCTAAACCCTAAACCCTAAAACCTAAACCGGTTTCTGGCGGCGCAAGAGTCTGTTATCGCTGCAGCCGCCTGAACTGACCAAAGATGAACGCTCAACCGTGACCACAGGTTACTCGGGTGGAAGGCTTTATTCTTAACCCTAAACCCTAAGCCCTAAACCGATTCTTAAGGTGCCGCAGTAGTGGCACCGAGTATTGCACGAGGGATCGCTGGGTTCGAAGGGCACAGCATGACTCTGCGTCCAGGCAACTTCAATTAGGGATTTCAGTCTACTGTTTATGTTCTCAGGGGCTGAGTAGGTAACCTTTAACCTTTTGGGGCTTATATGATCCTACTAGAATTCGAAAGGTTAATCTTTTTTGGGCTAGCGTACTCAGCCCCTAAGTGTTGTTTGACCTCCAACACGCTAACCTCAACCCTGAATCCAAACCCAAAATGCGAAACCCTTACCCCAAATCCGCAAGCCGGAACCCTTAAACTCCATCTGAGTTAGACAAGACAGTTTCAGAATCTCGAGACAGGATTCTACAGATCTATAGTGAAACAGGTTTTACGGAGGTCTTAGATGAAGGTTTAGGAGTAGCACTAAACTTATGTCGGTTCTTATTATGAACCCAGATGAAATATGTGGGACCCTAGCTCAAGGGAGTCCTTCAGGCAAAGCCACTGCCGAAGCCGCTGCTGGGGCAACCGCAGGTGCCGGGGTTTGCTTTGGTTATTACTGCGGTTTAGGGTTTAGGGTTTAGGGGCTGCACCCAAAAAGCCACCAAACAGTAGCCGGCGGGTTGGACCAGCTTTTCGTACCAGGATGCGACATAACGATTTCGATCCGTTTTTTTAAACCGGACCTTGCAGCATTGGATAGCCTGTATTGTTTTTGACTCATATACTCAAAAAGAACTTACTGTAGTTTCTTGGCCTGCCTGAGCTCTCCAACACCTCTTCCAATAGTTCCTATACCATGCCAAGCTTCTCAAGAAGGAATTTTGTTCTTGGGGCTGGTCCGGGTGGAGTTCAGGATCTAGGATTTTGCGATTCAGATGTGGCTGCCTTAGGTCCCTGTAGAGCTGTCACTGCACATTCTCTACTTCGCAGCCGACTCTGCCCGTCGACCGGAAAGGTCAAAAGCCCAAAGGCATCCGACAAAGACTGAAAGCCCGAGGTTTCAACCCCCGACCAGCTCTGAACCCAAATCCTCGTGCATAAACTTGAAAACCCTGGAAGATGCCGAGGTGCACCAGCCGAGATTCGCGAGGCAGATGTCCGGCGTGTGCGCATTCGGTCACTGTGCGCGGGGTTGCGGTGTAGATAGAGCGTGGTTTGGGGTGTGCTAGTTAATGAGGTTCTGTGGTTTTGGAGCTGGGGGCTTCGGACGAATTGCGGTTTAGGGTTTAGGATTTAGGGTTTAGGGTTCAGGGTTTGGCTGCGGGGTTGCAGGGGGAATGTGGTCGGTGTTCAGGGACTGGGTTGATTAGTGCGCACTGCCTAGCCTAAACCCTAAACCCTAAGCTTCCTGAACCCTATAAACCCTAAACCCTGAACGCTAACGTTTTTGGGGGTTGCTTGCTTGGAGATTGATAGACTCATGTAGCTAAACCCCAAACCCTGGACTTCCCTACCCCCAAAGTGTCCTTTGTACTGTTATGAGGGGTACTTCCCCTAAATCTCAATAGTAATCCCTACTATAGAAACCCTACATTCTATACTATCTAGGTAGAGAGGACCCTTTGGGTAACCCCTATCAACCCTGAACCGTATACACTGTTACACCCTACACCCTAAACCGGCCTTCGGGCTTCTCTTTCTTGGGCCAGAGAGTTCAGCACTCCTCTTCTTGATCTTTGTCCCCCCCTTCAACTGAGCAAAAGGAGATAAACCGCACATTCCACGAGATGGTTTAGGGTTTAGGGTTTAGGCTGGGTACTGGAACACTGGCAGAGCCTACACATAAGGGTCTCGTTGCCAAGTTCATCTGTATGCCACCAAACATCAACCTGCACACTGGTATCCTAAACCCAAAATCTTAATTATTGGCTGCCTTAACCCCTTGTGGCAAGCCGTAAGCCGCCACGCTCAGAAGCCCAGTTATGTTTCACCATAGACTTCAAACTTTAAGCCACAAACCTGCACCCAAGCTCCCTACATGCAAACCCTAAACCCTAAACCCTAAACCCTAAACCCTAAACCTGCTAACTTGAGCCATGAGGCTGACCCTAAGCCGCAAGCCCCGAAGGGAGGTTCCTGCACCTCAGGCCCTGAACCCTAATGCAGAAGCCGAGCCCTAACCCTCCAGGTACCTACTATAGAGGGAACTAGAGCCCCTAGGGCCCTGTAAAGTAGGTACCTGGAGGGTTAAGGTAAACAGTTATGTAATGTTACATGTATAACAGTTTCCAAAACAGGCGTACAGGGAGCGGATGATCAAGATCTATCAGCAGCACAATCCCAGCAAGCTGCAACTCGGCGAAGTCTGATCCGTTAGGGGGTTGAGGGTTTAGGGTTTAGTGTTTAGGGTTTAGGGCTACGGTGCAAGCGGGTTTCTCAAGTGTTCTATAGGGGTTGTATACGGGTTTATACCCTAACCTTCCAGGTACCTACTATAGAGGGTACTAGAGCCCCTACTAGGGCCCTGAATAGTAGGTACCTGGAGGGTTAGGGTATAATTAGAAAGGTTCCCTACGCACCCAGCAAGCTGCAAGTCGGCTGGAGAGGATCCTTTTCGGCTCCCTACTGTAACGAAGCATGGGCTTACTTTACCCCTAGGCCCCATAGAAGTTCCTTTTCGGGATTACCTAGTAACCTAGTAGGATCCTGAATATAAGCCACAAAAAGGAACGACTATGGGGCCTAGGGGTAGCGGTTACTAGGTTGGCGAAAGGGTTTTATGGTTTAGGGCTTTATCGGTCGAGGGTTTAGGGCTTCGTTCAGGGTTCAAGAAATCTAGGGTTCATCTAAACCCTAAACCCTAAACCCTAAACCCTAAACCCTAAACCCTAAGGGGCCTGAAGATCCAGACCCTCCTCAATAATCGCTTCCCACTATTATTAAAGCCTCCCCTAATATTAAATCTGCCGCCCCCCGGAAATTTATGGTTTTGGGCCTACAATTGAAAGTTGATTTAAAACATTAGGGGGGGCCCTAGATTTGTATGAGTTTTAATAGAAGGAAGACTACAG